>VTPC01090033.1:484631-719788 GCA_011009095.1 Ignelater luminosus
CATGTTTGTGAACGGAGCTAGAAACACTGATAGCATTAAATTCACGAATGATTGAAACCCAATTTCTAGTCGGGATAGTAATCAAGAGTAAACAAGATTGTAGTTCCAGTTTTTCGAAACACAAAAGTTATTCAAAAGTCGATTAGACTGAATTCAAAACAACCCTAAACCAATCAGCTTTGTAAAACATTAAATTCTGATGTTTCAGAGGTTCACCTGGAAATGTTTTTAAAACTTTTGTTTTCTTCAAAAGTAATAAACAGTGAGAAGACATTGCTCTTGAAAAAGTTATCTTTCTTACTGTATTGGTTATTAGATGAATCTTCTATTTATTTATTGCCCCCATATTACAGTAATCCGTGGTTGTCCATAATCATTTTAAAATATAGTTATAAAGTACAATGCAATAATATGTAGGTTGGATTTGCTTTGCCTACCTACTAAAATTAATGTTGATACTCTGGTGTCTAACGAAAGGAAAACATTTTGTATGGACTGTCTCAATTACCTTAAAAGACGTGTTTGCTAAAAATAAAAACGCTGGCAGTATTTAATCATTGTGGTCAACGATAAGTAGTTCACTGAAGAGATCCCTCGATACATTTAGTAGAAGAACAAAAAATTTTTGGAAGTATCTGAAATAAGAAAACATTACACCATTACTGCTGCTGCTGATCCAAAATGCTAATATTTATCATTAATGCATTTATAAGATTGCCGTAATCTGAAAATTAGAATAGAATGGAAAGACTTACATTCCTATGATATTCAGATATTGAGATTGCAAATACTGTGTTGAATGTAAAATGCCAAATATGGTTAATTGTTAAAAACCTGATTCCCATATTTATAATTTGGATATATCTAAGTAGTGTTTTTGTGAAGTCTCCTACTTGTGACACATCTAAATTTGTGTGCTATGGCTATGGGCAATGATTTCTATTAATCTTATTTAAGTTTATCAGATTACATAATTGAAATCTGAAAATGTTAATCACTCTGATCTCTGCACAGTTTGTGGTGTTTACTTAATTTTATTCATTTCTTCTAGAAGTAATGCATCTTAATTCTATTCAACTGCATTGTGTTTTCGTTTTTTTAAAATCTGTTTATTTACAGTCTAAAACTCCTAATCATAAGTATGCAGGGTGGCCCGTCTTACGCAATTATTCAGGAAATATTAAGCTATCTGGGCGAAAGTATTTTGGTATAATTCGACTCGACTGGTAGATTTCAAAACTGAAATTAGAACAACCTGTCAAACTGGAAATTCCGTAGCATTCCCAATAAGAAAGTATTAAGATACCATGGGTCTAACCTCTAATATCGATAATAACGAAATTTGAAAAGAAGAGTCGATGTCGTTCAGGTTTGACAAGTTGTTCTAAAAAATGTTCTAATTTCAGTTTTGCAGTCTAGATCCGAATTATCTGATAGCTTTTACTAGTTCCCAAATAATCGAGTGTAGACCGTTAAATGGGACGGATTCCGTTTTTTTGCTAATTCTATTATTATCGCTTTCAAACTTCTTTTATGGAACATTATACGAGATATCAATCGAAGTAATAGAAAAGTAAGTTACATTTAAAGAATGAAAGTTGACATCCGTTTTCGGTTTAACAGACATTCTGAGGAATTTCAACCTGATAGCTGTAACATTTCGCGAATAATCGGTGTATTTAGACTTGTTAAACGGAACACCATACTCAAATGAATCAGTATACAGGGTTTTTCAGAACAACTACAAACTAACTTGTAGGATCGATTTTTCACGACAGACATCATTTCATAATGGGTTATTATGCTAAAGCCTACTCGTTTCGCGTAATTCAACTGCTTGGTTTTGAATTTTATCAACTTTGCAAATTCCTTTCTTGCAGGAAGTTATAAACTCTAATATAAATAGACAGCATCGAAGAAAGAAAACTTTTCGTTGATTTTTATTAAATTAAACCAAGCTCGCTTTTTATTATTTTGTTCAGAAAGAAGTAAACTTAGGGAGGATTGTTAGAACTTGAAAATAAACAGTTGAATAACGTTGAAAACAGTAACGTTAGCGCTCTATAACGAGGAAAAAAATGGCAATATACAGGATGTTTTTCAGTTTAATTCTGGAATACCCTGTATTATTGAAAACTATTTTAAGTACGTAGCAACTGCTTCTGTACAACTTTTTTGAATTAGAAGTTTTGATTTTTTTTCAAATAACAGTTGTATTGCCCAAAATGTATTTTTTGCTTAATTTTAAATACCAGTATTTTTTATATGAAAGGGAGCTTTCTACTTATAGTGTATAGCACGATGTTTTTGGCTAGTGTTTTTAAAAATCCTACATCAGTTTAGCACTGTAAATATTTGTAGCTTTAAAATCAAAGGTCTTCGTATGATTTTTTAATTTGTAATAGTAAAGCAAAAAATGTTTAGGAACACAGCCCATAATCGTTTTTCTATTAGCCGCACTGAATCATATATTATTTTAGACAGCAACTTAACATATTTAGAACACGTTAATTCGATTTGTTTGCAATACCATTTCTTGTAATGTAATGTGTAAATAGTACCAAAACCTCACATTTGAATTTTCTCCTTATATGGTACTTACAAAACTAATAATAACAACAATCAATGCTTATTTCTATCTATAATTGACTTGTTTCACTCAATTAAAAATCAGAGTAAGATGGTTTTTACTTCTGTTTCTATAATTTAATTGATTTAGAAACAAACTATTGTTTACTACTGTTGTACGTACATTTAAGTAATTGTTATAAAATATCTACAAGAACACGGTACATTTCAAAGCTTTGTAGTTCTCCGAAAGTAAATCATTGATTACAGTAGTTCTTTGTAGTTGTCTTTCTGAAAACTTTTCCTTAGTGATTTATAGTTTTCTTACTGTTTGTTCTCGCAACTATAATTTGCCTGAAGTTTGCTTTTGTTCTTTTTTTTTCTCTTAATTCGATTATTTTGTTGCATTTATTTAATGTAATGTTTTATGTGGTAAATCATCCGCACGTTTAGTGAAATACAAATGTACATTTTTCAACATGAATTATAACAAAGGGTGGTATTGGAAAATACAAATATAAGCTGGATTGACTGTGGTAAATTTCCCGACCTTCCGTTATGATTGCACTAATAGATAACCCTAACCAAATACAGACCCATAATTAATCGGACACGCGATTATGAAGGGCTGCCAGAAAATTGTGGAATACCGCTAAAGGGTAGGTACCTTATTGTTTGAACCTTCTTTAACCTTTCAGCTCTCTTTGTTTCTCTTTCGTCCTTGCATCCTATTAAGAAAACTTTTTTGTACTGTTTCACCCTGGCAGTGTTTAAGCTGAAAATAAAAACTAAATAAAAACGCGGAAAAAAATGTTAGTTAAGAGGCTTTGAACTATAATGTATGTGTATAAAAAGATCGCGCTAGAGAATTTACAAGCATATTATTTAGTTACAAACCGGGGTGTGTAGCAGGTGGTGCGAGGAATAAAAGCCGTGATGAATGGTGCCCGCGGTTCTACGCCGTCTTTTGTGTCATCGTTTGATGATACTTCTCTTCAATTATGACTTTCTCTCTTAGACCTTCGTATTTTCAAGGCATCTAATAAAATTATTTTGACAGGTCCTGTCTATTATATAAATTCTCACTAATTCGTGATCTTTGGTTATCGCTGTGTATATTAAAAACGTCTTTTTATCTTATTAGTGCCTTTTAATATTCTAAGTCTGTTAATGGAAAACTCTGTGACGGTCCTTTGTATTGCTTTAATAACGTTATCGTTAATTAAAAAGACGTGATGGCTATTAATTTGTAAAAATTGTACATATACGCTGATTTTTGTCTGGTTTTCTATTAGAAATAAAAACATAGTTATAGTTACTTCAGCAAATTGCTTTTCGTGGTTTCCATTTTAAAATTTAATATCGAGCTAAATACATTTGGTTTGAAATCCTGGTAATCAATAACATCTTTTGTTAGTTTCAATGCCAATCCATAGTATTTTCATTGATAATACCTTCTCTCTATGACTGTCGATAATTTTTATCGGAATTTGGAAGACTTTGTTAGAATTTTCTCACCAACTGTACGATTGTCTCGATTCACATCATTTATAATGCTTCTTATTGATCGTATACTATGCTTTAGATCTAAGTACTCAATTTAGGAAGCTCCCAAAAAGCTTTTCAAAGTATCTGTCTGATTTTAATAGAACCTTTATTCAGAACCGTTCTATGACTTTTGTACAAAAATAAAACAGTTAACAGTTCTCATTGCCGATAGTCTAAATAAGAAGTTTTCTTTTATAAGAGTTGTTTATTTGTGTAGATTTTTGATTGACCATGGTGTGACACTAAAATCGACAATGGTAGTAGAAGAGTATAGAAGTAACTGTGTAGCCTTTTACAATGTGATTCAAGTCAGGTTTATCCAAATAGTATCTGTTTGATGTTTTGGACAAACCAAGTTCTTTTTACATATTTACAATCAGTAAAGACTTTTCAAATTGTTTATATTTTAAAATGTGCTCACGAAAATTAACAATCGTTATCTATCACCACGGTGCCCAGGTAATGAAACTACATAGAACTATTTGTTTCTCCATTCCTACTTTAGCTACTATGAACTCTTTGTTTATTCATTTTATTCGCATAAAATAATACCTATGCTTGATAACTTATCCAATTGAAGTGGTTTCTGAAATCTTAATAATTCTGCAGCTCACCTTAAAATTGCCATGAGAATGTATCCTTCTTGGGAACTGGCGGATGTATAGCATAAGCTACAAAAACCAAAACCAGACGATACATTCTCTATGATAAGTGGTTCATGGCGAGACAAAGAATAAGAAATTAGAGTTTTCAGCTTTTAGCCGACACCCGAAGATCAAGAATCGAACATAAGAGAGGCTTTTTTGCCTTATAAGCAGTCAAAAAACAGCACGCCTTAGAAATCTTGGAGGTTCGCAAGGGTCTAGGTTAAATGAGGGATATTTTTCGAATGAACAAGTCAACATCTTTTCTGCTTGACTCTAGATTTTTGCCCAAAAAACACATCCAATTGATGATTCAATAGCTGCAATTTCTGTAGTTAGTTAAGTTTTCGTACCACATACTAATTGTATTTTTTACTAAGAGTTTATGCTGTGTCTCTAACGCTATTTTGAAAGGTACCAAATCTATTTCGCATTCTAATAAGGAATTAATTCCAGCAAGATGTGCATCTATCTAAATCTAGATTCTTGTTCTGCTGCGTCTTGAGTTGTTTCAGATTTGAATGGGACTAGCCTGTTTTCGTTGCCCTTCAGATCGTTGCTGATTGCTTACAGTACTTGTGAGCTGAACTTTTTCGGGCTTCCAATTTGGTGGGCTGTCTCAAGTTTTTGTTGGAATTATTTGGTGTCTTTCTGTATAGTTAACTTACCTTGAGTTTTGAGCAGTCATTCTAAATTTTGGTGTTTAATTATAGTTTAATCATCGATTAGTTGAATTCACTGTTGATTGATTTAAACTGATTCAATATTGAATAGTAATCGATCATTGGAGTGTGGTATTGTGTGCTATGTACCAGAGCTGGGTAAGTACATCACAAATGTACTTAAGTACAAAGTACAAGTACTAAGTACTTTAAAAAAGAAAAGTATTTAAATACAAAAGTACTTAAATACAGATAAAATGTACTTATTTCCTAACTTATAAGTACTTTTCCAAGTACTTTTCCAAGTACTTTTTTAAATTTATTTTCTCTTTGTTACGTAAGCAGTATAAAAATTATAATAAAAAAACATATGATGAATGTCTTTATCCTAACCACAATATAAATTTTTAGTTAGTTTATATTCTTTGGTTTTATCTTCATAATGAAAAATAAAATATAAAAAACTTTTCCCAATGTAAAATTCAATTTAAAAAACAAAAGAAATGGAACTAGGCTCATCAGCATATACTTTCATAAGGAATTTTCCTAAACCTAAGGATTTATTTATGGTTTTTCAAGTACATTTGTGATGTACTTACCCAGCTCTGCTATGTACCTATAATCAGCAACTACACTCCAGTAGCTTTTCTCTAGTGATAAACCGTTCTGCTGGTGCTTTTTGATAAAAATTAAACATCTGAATGCAGAATCTTTCACCTGTTTAATAAAGTGAACGATTGCTTTACTCAACTCGATCTTTCTAATTCGATAAAGTATTACACACTCACTCACGAAAGTTAACATCCCCCCGCCCCTAAATCGTGGTTAAACCCAGAAACGGCAAAGTGCGCGCTACTTTCTCTGATTAAGCCAACTCTTCACTTGATACAAAACAAACTAGTTGAAACAAGTAAAAATCTGTACTGTGAGAGTTACAAAAGAAAACAATAATTATACCATTGGCTAGTTATTTTTACTTTGAATTACTTGATGATCATGATGACCGAATAAAAATTATTTTATTTCTTGACTAAAATATAAATTTCTCTTTTTGTGTTCAATTTGATTTAAAGGGACGTACGTTAACTTTCCTAAGTGACTGTATGTATACTTATACAAGTTGAAATTAAAACGATTAAAACAATGCAGAGGCGTTATGCACGTAGGTATTGTATAGCAACTTAAAAAAAATGTTGGCAAAAAATAATTATCTCCAGCACACAAAGACCAATAAATAAAGATCATAAAATCAATAAAAAAATGATATGCTAGATTTTCCCAATCAAACTTAATAATATTTATAATTTACAAAGTGCTTTTGTTTAACCGCCGAAAGTTTTGATTTGTGAAGGAACATAAATTACCAAAGGTGCTCAAGGTTATTAAGAATATTTAACATGCAACTTTATCAACCTTGCAGAAAACGTTTTGATCAAGTTTTAATATCCGTATAAAAATCATAAAGACACTTTACTATTTCTGACACATTTTTTGTAATATCCTATAAACATAATTTATTGTTTTTAGCATTATTAATCTATGAAATCTAATACAAATAATTTTAAAACAAAACTGAAAAGTATCTAAATAAAACTTAACATTTATCCCCATCAGAAAGTATAAGTTTTTCTTTTTCATTTTCTAACTGCGTATGATTTCCTAACTTGAAGAAAACGCATGAATAATAAAAACGACCGTGGGGTGGGTTACAGCAGGAAAGCGCTGGG
The DNA here is from genome assembly GCA_011009095.1 of Ignelater luminosus. Classification (NCBI taxonomy): domain Eukaryota; kingdom Metazoa; phylum Arthropoda; class Insecta; order Coleoptera; family Elateridae; genus Ignelater; species Ignelater luminosus. The sequence goes on from VTPC01090033.1 coordinate 491,781, forward strand.
TTAATGACACCAACTTCTGTGTTCATACTCAATGAAAGTAAATTTGGATAAAAGGCGAGGTTACGTAATTCAATATTATTTATGAAGGTCGTTTGATGCAAAATGAATAAATACGGCATTAGATGACATCGTGTTTGGCTCAAAAAGAATTAAATGTCCAATTATTTGCTTTATTTTTTTTAGATTTGATTCGACACTGTTATGTATACTAGATGTAAAAGCTCGAATATGAAATGTACTTTAAAGAAACTATGACAACTATGTAAAATAGGATGCTTCCGAGATAACATACATAACATAACATAAGTAAAAAGGATGTACTGAAAACTTGAAGTACGTATCACTATTGAAATCTCGAAATGGTATAAAATATACAAAATAGATAAAGAAGCAGCTCTTGTCTTTTAAGTCGAATACCAAACTAGGTTTTTTGAATTTTTATGTAATATTGAAATCTTTTTAATCGTCTGAAGGCTTTCTCAATGTATCTTTCACGTAAAGTTTTAATTAAAGTGAATGAGTTTGAGGTTCAAAATTAAAAAGTGTGTAGTATAAAAAGTATAAAAAGAAAATAAGTTACAATATATATTATAACTGTATGAAAACCATGCAATTAAGTCAAAGTTTCCAACAATACAACTTCGAACAGATCGCTTTGCAAGATACAAACAATAATAGCAAAATCAGAATTAGAAACTATACATTGATTAATATGGAAACACTTGATAATTTATGGAAACAAATTCAGATTTCATCGGAATAAGAACGTTTGTAAAAGAAAGAACAAGGGAAAAATGACATGTTAAAAATTGAATTTGGCTAGAGGTATTTTAATTGGAAGATTTCGTAAGACAGTATATCTGTAATTCAGAAAGAACAAAGAGGCAAATGAATAGTTTATCATCATAGCTCAATGTTTTCTATTTGGTATACATACCAAGCTGATTTTCTTTAAACAGATACATATTGTATTTAATTGCTCGCTACATATCTGGAGTAGCAAGATTTGTCAGATTTCTAAAAATAAAGTATATCCCAAAAAAGAACTGGGAAGTATAGAGTCAAACTGTTTTTGTATGTTTATATTTTAACTAGGTTTTACTTCAATGTAATCAAAGTTACAATTGCCACTATTAAGAAAATGCTTTATAACTTTCCTCTTAATAGCCCCCATTAGACTCCTTACAGTAACATCACTCACCCTGTCTCTTGGAATCTTTAATTTCGTATGAAATTCTTCTTCTGCTCTTATTACTATATTGCCTTTTAAGCTTCTTTTTACTATAATCCACTAAATCTCTATTGAACGAAGTCTTGAGCAGTTGGGGAATAAGCAATTCATATCAAACATACCTCATTGGTTTCATATGATATGACAACCCTTCTGTCATAATGGGTACTTGCTAAATCAGGTTAGAAAGTTATTCTGGAATTATGTTCCTTAAAACATTAAAAAGTACCCATCAAAATTCCGTAAAAGAGTCTTTGCGCTCCAGTTGTGGCTATTTTATCTTCTATATCATTTTTATTTAGCATTTAAATACCTTCGAATATTTATAAATTATTAACCTTTTAGTTTTTTGTAATTTGAATAGGAAGTTTTGCAACGTTGCGCCATTTTTCTAACAAATATGGATGGATTAACTAAATTGCACTTGTTACCTTTTTCTCGAATTCTTTATCCATAGCACCTCTAGGCCTATACTTTGCTTATTTTGAAAATAGGTACATATATCAAACTAAGAAAAACTCCCGCATTTGAAACATTTAGATTTTTTCTTCTCTAACTCGAAAATCATAGGGGAGGGGTAGTGGTGAAATTTAAACTTTATTGTACTCGCCCTCGTCAATCTATAGTAACGTTTTGTTATTTGAACACGAAAGTAGTGGCAGCACTTTGAAGAAAATGAGAAATTTGGAATTGTTGCTTATACTGCTCTAAACGAAGCAAAAAGGCCCTAACACTGAAAATCATAGTTTTGAGATTGTGAATGATACGTGTTTGCCATTTTTCACATTTGTATAGGATAGTGCATTTTAAAAATTGGTCTGTATCACTTAAATATTTTCAAAATTAGGGCTTTCTTGATCACCATACTAATAGATTTCAGTACAACGAATTTATTTATTTTTCGCTTTGGAGCCTTTTTTTGCTTTGCAGGGCAGTATAATAAAAAAAAGTCTTCAAAATCTTCAAATTTCGTTTTCATCAATAATAATAATAATAATAATAATAATAATAATAATAATAGCCGAGATGCTCCATGAATACTTACACATCAAAAATAGGACACACTAATGTATATTTTAGTTGGAGGAAAATTAAAGATTTTAAGGTTTGATATGTTACTAAAAATTTATGACTTTTGAAATCGTTCTTTGTCTTTTAATTATTGTTAGTAGAAACTAGTTGGAACGAAGGCCAAGTTCAAGTTCAGTTATTATAATGAGAATGAGATATTAATTTATCCAGATGAATTAGAAGGTCAGAATTACGCGCATTTCAATTAAGTTTGTTTTAGAATTAAGTTAATATAAATTTTTTACATCATGATTTATTAATTTATTACAAACCATGCAACTACTATAATAATATTACGAATGTTAATTAATAAACATAGGTATGCAATTAAGAAAAAAAAGAAAGAATTTTCAAAAAATGTACATAGAATGGTAGATCTTTCTAAAATAATTTACTTGGACAAAAATTCGTCCAGTTGGTTTTAAATTCGCGATGGTTAAATAATAAGTAGTCACATTCACTTTTGATTAAAACTATCTCCTATGTAATGAACACTTCTAGTAAAATTTATTACGAACGGGAAGTACATGTGTCGATTGAAACCAATGTTACTTCCGCACAAGTTCACGCAAGCAAGCTGATAATGAATGCACTTGTTCAACCTCTAATTTACATTCGTATTTGTTTTCTCGAAGTTAATAATTTATTTTAAATAAGGCGAGACACATTGCATTTTGTTTAATTATAAACCACAACTTGATAATAGTATAAATATTGCAGCTGCTTGTTTGCTGCACAGATTACCAACTTTCTTATCTAATCTTGTTATTGTACCAGTTTATTTATGTAAAATACTAGATACAAATGCAACATATTTTCAAGACTACATAATCATGAAGTTTGCGTTATTTTTGCAAACAATTCGGCCCCGAATCTCTTATTTTAACTGTCCCCGATAAAACCTCAGAATGTGAATTGTAAATTAAAAGCAGTTCATAGTTTGGTCAACAGCACTAAACTACGTTATTCCTGTGTACACTCAAAACAGTGCTGAGCTCTTGCATAACTTTAGTTTATGTTGAGAATTATTCCTGTTATCTCGTGGACCGAACGGTTGTGGTTGTATAAATAAATATGAACTTGAAATTCTCAACTTGAAAACGATTTGCAAATACGAGAACCCCTGGACGCTCCTCTTCTCTACTACTGCTAGTAAATAAAATAAATTTACGTTTGCCTTGAGGAAAATTCTATGCGTGCGTTGTGTATAAATAGGTTTCATAGTGTTGTGTTGTAAAAAAATCGAATGCGATGTCGTTCTATAAACCTACATTATTATTAGTGTTTTATATTTTTTTCCCACACGCGTACGCTTCAAAATAAATATCTATCGCCAGTAACTTCTTAAACGCAGTAGTATTATTTCCTGTGTTTTTTGTTGGTTAAGTAATTTTTTCCAACCATAATTGTTTTATATGTGTCGATTGTTTTTCTTGTGCAAAGTAAGTAATATAAACAAAACTTAATTATAATTTTCAAAGAGATTACTTGATGATGAATATCTTGTTTTGGTCAAGAGTGGGTTAAATTGAAGAAATACTACAGAACTACAAGAATTAGTTGATTCAATCAACGTTTTATCTTTTAGTAACAAAAAAAAGGAAAGCTATTCCTTATGACTGTATGAAATGTGGTGCGGATCTATCAGATCATTTACAAAAATACTTAGACAGATGACAACTGTTACTGTTAAACCCTTTCTAATACTTTATTCTAACTATGTAATTATCTGTAAACAAATGTCCCAAGATGGAGTATTGTTTGTGTTCTCTACAACAATGAGCTGAAGTCGCGTTGATGCTCCAAAATTCAGTGACAAAAAGAGCCTTGGCCATAAGGAAAGGATCTTTCAGATTTTATGACTGAAATTAACCTTTAAGCTCTGATTACTAGATAAACAAAAGAAAGAGTTTTCTGTCTCCAGGATATCCTCATCCTCTTTACGGATTACAATACGGTTGACTACCTTGAACCTACCTTGTGTTATATCCTATTATCTGAAAGAGAGTAGACTTTTACCATAACAAAAATTTAAACGCACAACTCTGTTTATGAAAACAAGGTTAAATTTAAGTATTCAGCAGATAACTTTAAAATAAAAGTGAAAAGAAAATAATACCTGTAAGGTGTCCAACAATAACAACGGTGAGCATGAAAAAGAAAATAAGAATCTTAAGTTGCTATTCGCGATCGTCACAAGATGGGCGACATCTGGTGTCAAAATTGGCAATATCATTTCCTTCTTTTCCCTATCAACATTTAAAGGGAGATTCACAATCGAAGTTAATAAATACGGTAAACACGAACGTTAATAAAGACGCAAATGAGAATACTATAAAAGAGACCTGTTATGAACTTACCGTTCTGTTGTATTTTTCCCGAATTCGAGTATCAGGTTTGAGTGAAATCGACGAATAGGATTGTGTATTTAATATCGGTTTATCAATTTACCCCATTGGTTTCGTTTGATAAACTTTTGTGTTAGGCACAAACAAATATAAAACTCATTCTACCTCTTACGTGCTTGAAGACTGCTATGGATGATTAAGCCTTCGTTACTAAAATAAATCGATCGGTTTTTCAAATACAAAAGCGGCACTAATTCCACCACGGAATGCATCTGCATTCTAAACCATACTTTGATTCAACCCACAATTAAATTTTTTTACGACACATTTATTTAATTAAAACTCGTCCGCCGTGGCTTCCTCGAAGGGAACGTCTGCAACCACCCTCGTGCTTGGTTGCTACTTACTTATAGAAGAAATGAAACTGTTTGAATTAATGAAATAAAGCAAATTAGCAATTTTGACAGAATTACCAAAATTTAGAATGAAAGACATAAACATTTCCTGTTATTAGTAGATGCTTAGAATGCGGGAGAAGAAACTGCGTGTTTTCTCAAGACGATTCATTAATTTATAGGATGAATGAATGAGTAGCAAATTTATTTAAACCTGTTTGATGACATGGTGTACTATATAAAATGTTAGGCATCGATATATAAAGAACAGTAATGCAGTTTTTTAGTTATGTAGTAGGCTTTGTTGATGGTCTAATAATAAATGTCTCAAGAGCAACCCACCGAAACATGTACCAAACTTTTCATTCCCTTATTTAATTTTTATGTGGGTTTTAACGACTATCTTCCTATTATTTCATATTAGTGTTAGGTGATTCAAATCTAAACTATCAAATGTCTTAATGCTAAATTAGAATGGCTAAATTGCTTAGTTTATACTAATTCTATTCATACGATAAAATCTGTTACAATCTTCTATTTGACTTTTTTTTCTTAACTATACTATTAAATAAAATCTCTCTCACATTTTTTTTTAATTCAAACGTCAATTTCAACAACACAATAACAACGAAATCTTAAATTTATTAGTTTCTTTCACAATAATATTCTATTTTTATCACTCCGGTAATCTTCGAATCGTTTCGTATTTTGTGCCTCATCGCAATTCCGTTTTATATTGCCAGGGTATTGTATTATTGTATACATTTCCAGTTTCGAACAATTTATTTCTTCTTATCTGAGTGTTAAAAAAAAGAGCATTTCTGCTTTCTACCATTTTGAAAGTTGTAAAAGATCGCCGGATCTCCTATAAAATCGGATGAGTAAACTTTGAGCATTGGTTTAATTAAATTCCAAGTCGGTTAGAAGAATGGTCCCGTACTAAGTGCTGTTTGTCCAAGACTTGTCATTGGATCTGTCGTCCTGTCCAGTAAATCTGCGAGGTCATCCACTCGCAAATGCAGGTCATCGATTTTCTCTTCTACTACTCGGCTCACGCAACAAAGAAGTGAGAAATTGCAATGCAGCAGGAATAGAAGGTTTTTATTGATTTAAAGATAAAGCCTCCTCTGTTCTTTCGGAGCTGTGTCAGCAACATATAGTGAAGAGGGGTGCTATTAAAATAACTTCCCATATCTTTTCGACAAAAGATATAACTACATTCTTATATCTGTCTTTTTTCCGAACCATAAGTGTTCTTTGTGTGTTACAATTTTATGTTTAAAGATTTATGATGGTTGTTAAAATGTTCCAGTTTTTCATTTTTTCCCCTTTTTATTTTTTATACGAAGTGCTGACAAGAGTTCCAATATTGAGCCATTTTGTAATTTTGCGCTAAAAACTGCCATGTAGGTCAAATTGTTTTTGTTGTTTTATTTTCGAGAAGGTTAATTGTAAGTTGAATTTTTTATGAACTCAACTGTGACTGTGTAAAAGTTTCTCAGAATTTGAATCAACTCTTGACGAGTTTTCATATTTAAATAATTTTTAAAATGTTCTTTTCGTGGCACATTTTACATGAATGTGGTATTTGTATTTGTTAGGTATCTCATTTTTGGAAGTTCAAAATAAGGCGAATAAAATCGTAGGCAAAGTTTACATGAAGTCGTTAAATTTACAAGGAAGGTGTGTTGGGTAAAATGGCTAGCATATTGCAATAATCTCTTTTGTTGTATTTCTTGATCATCAGATTAACATCAAATCAAATTATTATAACATTTTAAAATAATAGTAGAAGTATATTATATTACTCTTGTTCCTGCTTTCTACCGTACACAGTCCTTGAAACTTTTTAAACGCTCCGCGATTGTTAATGATAGATTAAAAGAATGAAGCACCTGCAATAAAACACCAAAAGATAAAATTCAGCGCCGCTCAGCTGTCAAGATCCAGTAATATTAAGAAGAAAAAATCTCAACTCCGAAGCCTCTTAAACTGTACACAGCTCTAATTTCTTCCTCGATTCTTTCTTGAATGTCTTTTCCTGTTTAAACTAAGCATTAACTTTTGAACTTCTTTAAGTCTCGTCTTTTCCAATTATGCAAAATTTTACCTCGAGTAACGAGAGAGAAATGTTGTCATTTAAAATCCCAAAAACTGTTATCGTTTCGAGCTGCCGAGTAGCGGCTCAACAGAACTGCAATTATGCAGCGCTTAAGTGGTTTTATTTTCATTAGAAGAAAAAGCCAAACAAAATCTTCAGGTGCCTCACGGGTATTCACGCCTTACAACTATAAGCAAGAAGATTCTTTGTCTCCGCCTGTTTGTACGAATACAAACATTAGTTGTTTCTGCTGAAGTTGTGACGCTGTCGTTTGCACGACTATTCGAGTTTCGAGTTCTTTATTGCTTTTGTTCGGGGTCTAGACTTAAAACATAAATAAAAGAAGGATGCTCCGATGAACGTTTTGTAAAATTATTTTCCTGAACATGCCCCGTTAAGGAAGAAATTGAGCATCGCATTTATAAAGCAACATCTGTTTGTGATCAACATCAAATAAAATCTTCTTGAAGGAAAGTTTTTTTTTTTTATATTGGCGACGTCAGAAACTCCCACTTTACCCGCAGGCTTAAACTTTTGTTAAAAACTTCCTAGGAAAAGCGGCTTTAAAAACATTTTCCATAATCAGTATATTGGTTGTAAGGAGGCTTTCGTTATTAATTTGGTTTTGATAGGGCAAACCACTTTGAAAACTAAAGATATTTTTGGAGCATTTTAATAATAAAACGTATTAAAGATCAAATTAATCTTAGAGGAAAATAAGCTTTAAATACAGGTGCTTAACGTATACGTAAGGCTTGATGCCTATAATATACGAGGACTGCAATAAAATTTTCTAATTTACACTACTAAAGCTATCTAAATCTATAAAGTATGTTAGCTGTCATTTTTACTGCAATATTGTATAACTTGAATATTCCTCACAACATGAATCTTTCTGTGCATATTTTTATTGTATATACAAAGTATGGAGACTTCGGCTTTATCTCATAACTATGAGACGACGATTTTTTATATCAAAACGAGTTCTAACATACTTATTTGTTAATAAATGTACAGCGTTTTGCACAAATAATGTTGCGGTACATTTTTTAAATAAAACAATAGAATATACAAAGTCTAATTTTGTACTCTATTACTATTAGTTATGCAAAGTTACTTTTAGCCTTTTAAGAAATCTATAAAGGGTAAACGCACCAATACCCGACCACCTAAACAATATTTGAAATTTAAACGTCTTTAAATTAAAAACTAAATAACGTTTATTAATGAAACTTTATCTAGATTTATGTATACGTAAATGGTATACATGCTCAACCATCAAAAGTCGTAAAACGTTTAGTTTTATACTGAAAAAAAAATTATCAAAACCTGCACTTTGTACCAGTAAGCGGCCGCTCTGTACTAAAAGTCGACCTCAAAGTCCCAGCAGTCGGCGTGTAAATCGTGTAAATGTAATGATTACATACAAGTTCTTGGAAACTTTATTCGGATCACATGTTTGGCAAATAAGATCTTTATTAGCGATATCTCCATAATAAAACAAAAAAATGTAGTACATTTTAATGGTACCATTAAAGGCATTAATGTAGAACTTGTTTTTCAAATCATTTTCTTTTGTACAACTGATTATACCTTTTTGGCACTTTGTATATTTAATTTTTGTATTTACTAACATCGGATCCTATGTTATTATATTTCTTAGTTTCTGAAGTGGTCTTATGAACATGTTGAGTTTCTAAAATTAGATTTATTTTGAAAAGAAAGTAATTGTCAAATAAATGACGAAAAGATTAGTAAATGTAGACAATGAATAAACAAAATTCAATTGAGCAATAATCATACAAAAATGTCAGTTTTGTGAAATATCTAGTGCTCTACAGTGCAGTGGCAAGCCGCGAACTGGTGACTAGACGAATCTGTAGACACCAGTACGCCTCTATCATTATTTTCTATATTTGTTATTTAAATTCATGATTTGTTGTATTCAATATGAAGGAGTACTGCTTAGATTTAACAAACAAAAATTTTCAGAAAAATGTTAAGAAGAATGCGTAAATCTTACTTAGAACGCAAGTGATTCACTTCAACGAAAACGCAGTAAATGACGGTCGTCTTAGCACAATCACGTTTTAGGAGTAATTAAAAACTAATAATTGACATATAATTTTCACTTGCGGGAATTAATGTAATAATACTTAGAATTAAGAATGGTAGATAACACAGAACTAAAGCAATAATTCATTAGGCGGCGGGCTACTAGAACCGGACGCATTTAGGTGTGTTTACCCTATTTCCTTTCGTGTATATTCGCATTTTATGCATCAAAACGATGTTAAGATCAACGAACTTATCATTTATTTAAAATTAATAAATTTTGTATTTTGTTTACTTTAAACGGTATATTTTAATCATGCCAGTCCTACTAATAATATAAAATTAATTTAAAAATGCGGAATGAAACTTAATGCCGCTAGTCAGCATATCGTTATCGAGAACTATACACATTTGGCATGCAGCCGATCAGTTTTAAGATTGTATTCAAGCCATTGACTTGGCTGTTACTTAGAGGTACATTCTATAAACAAACAATCATTTTTATGCGTACGTTAAACATGCATTTTTCTTTGCACCTCTTATGGTAAATGACTCGGTCCCTGCAGAAATGTCCTAAGTGTAAGTATTAATGTGAATTCAGATTATAAGCATTTGATTAGTTGTTCTACTAAAACAATACACGGCGACATCATTTATGCAAAAAATTGTACGTAAGATACCAAGGCAACTGACTAGGTTATTTTTGAACATTAGTGTCTTGAAAGACCATTACTATTTTTTATTTGTCAACTTTAAGCATGAATATTCTAAATACATACATGCAAATATAACAAAGCTTCCTGCTGATAAAGGTGACGCATTCAAGAGAATATTAATCAATAGAGCATGAACTACTGATAATAAATTGTTTTACAACTAAAACAACGACGTAAATCCTAAAGTGTCCATAACTAATATTTACGTGCTATTTCGTAACTTTAGGTATGTAAACTTCACAAGAAATTGAAAAGAAAACATAATTTTATTCATATACGCAATTAAAAGGATTCACCATTCTTTTAGTATTGCAGTTTAATCCAAGGATACGAAAATATAAGAATGATATAACTACCATACCATAATAAAATAAATTTAATTAATTTAGATTTGCTGGCGTTAATTTAATTTAAAGAAATAAAATCTTTTTTTTAATAGCTTCTAAATAAATACACAAAAACAAAAGGCTTTTCTCTCTATTTAGCTTCTTGATTCCATCGATAAGTTACGTTATCCCTTAATTTATTAAATATTCAAATTAGTTTCTATTTGGTTAAATTTGCATTTGTAATGTAATTAGTATCAAATAAAAAAAATGCGTTTGAGAAAGTTCGACTTAACAAATTTCCACTGATTAGGTATACATTGAGTTAATAACTATTTTTTTCTCTTTAAATATGAAAAGTATTAAAAATCTTTTTTATTCTCCAGATTATGTTATGAAAATCTTAATTTTATAAACACAATATTAATCGAGATATTGAAACGTGGCATCTTCGGAATCTTCTATAAAATATTCATGGTAATTAAAGAGAAGTAGCTGAGACGCACCGGATTAGTCAATTGGGTGACTTTGGCATGGGTAAGAGATTACTCGTAGAAATATAGAATATCTGTCTTCATAAAGCAGAGCAATCAAAATGGAACCGGAAGTATGTGTCATTGTTGAAATACAAATTGTATATTCAACGTTTGAGTTACTTTCTTAAGGAGTTTCTTCAGAACATTAAACATGTTAGAGGCGAAAGTCTATTAAAGTAACTGCATTATCTCGTACTATTCATCTATCTCTAAATATCTATTTTGCTTGTGTATGAGCGAATATCAAGATTTTTGCTTACGCGACCTCTATATTTATACTCTACAAATTGGCAAACCCTTATTTTATGAAAGTGTGAATGCAAATCCGATGCAGCGATCTGTGATCCGACGAGTCTGGCTCAGATCGTTCGGGTTTGTTTTTATTCAGCTCGTTGTTATGCTATGTTACCGTTTATTGATTTTCTAGTTCCATATTATTCACTTTGGCTTTTAATTTCAATTGGGTCTTGCAATTATCATCTAGGTACTGTTGAAACAAAGCATAGATAAATCGAATTGAGATTCTCTAGTGTTGATAATCAACTATTTTCTGATAACACTAAATTTTTGTAATGAAAACCACTATTACTAAATCTTTGAGGTAGTTTGGATATAAATAGCTACACATCTCGTATTCCAGTCCCTTCATAATTATTTATTGTCATAAATTTATAAAAAAGATCATAAGATGTACCATTTGATTCATGTTCTGTTTGAAATTTGAAATATAACTCATGTTGAAAACAAAGCTTTCGCAACATAGTTAACTTTGATTTTGATAATCATAAGGGACCTCAAAGTTATCTGCGTGCAACTTAGAAGGCCAATAACTCTGGAACTATAGAACAAATAGACTAAGGTTCCATTTGAAAACTCTATCAATATGTTGGTGAACTCGACAGTTCAAGCTGTAATGCAGACTGGAATGCATTTGCTAGGGATGCTAAGGCTTATCTAGGGCCCAAAGTTCTTAACAAAGTATTTTTTGGAATCGACATGAAAGGCCCAAAAACCCCTTAAGGCTCGGGGTCCGTCGAGTCCTCTCCAGAATCTCTACTTATTAAAAATCGTCCTAACTTTCTCAAAATCGAACTAATGTCAATAAGTATCATAAATCTCCCAAGAAAATTGAAAAATTTCTCAAAAAAAGTATCATAAAATCATAAATAATTTTTTTAAAGTATCAGTAGAAGGCTTGAGTTTATGACTTCTGCCATCCGGACACAATCTTTTTGACACTATTGTATATGAGAAATAATCGCGCCAGCACTTAGAGATCTGTACTGGCATACTCACTAATTTAAAAAGAAAGTAAAAACCTGTTGATTTTAAGCCAGATAAATTGGATTTAATAGTGTTAAACCAGTACCCCTCCAATCTGATTCTACAATCTGATTCAACTTTATTATTCTCAAGTTGAAAAATGCTGGGGTAAATGTTGTGGTTTTTGTTTAGGCGACAGTTGTTAGAAATAAGATCATTGATCTTATCCGTACCGAGATGAGCTTATATCGAAAAAGAATAATTCTGGAGTTCAACACGATGGCGCAACTCCACATTTTGTAGTTGCTGTTGGAAGATATCTCAGTCAAGTTTCTCAAATACGTGGATAGTGACCGTTGACTACCCATCAAGATACCGGACCTTACTCCATTAAATCAATCAAAATCACAGTTTACAAAAGTAACCCTAACAATATTAAAGAACTGAAGAATAGAATTCAAACAGAATGTAAAGATCCCATAAATATTTAAATTCAAAAGCTCCAAAATTTAGACCCTAAGTATAATATAAGTAATCAAATTTTCATTAAGAGTTCTATTAAAAAATGTTGATGACGTCACAACTAATAAGTAAAATAAATGAAGTGGAAGATGAGCAATTAAAAATAAAAATCAGGAGTCGGCGAATTTTTTCAAAATGTTTTTATATTCCGAAATAATGAATTGTACACATATACGCAAGTGATAACGTTTTAGGTACAGTCTATCAAATTAAATGCGAATTGGAAGACCATATAAATTGCGTAATAATTAATGCACAGGTTTTTATTACAATATGTATTGTAAATTGTTTAGATAGTATTTATTCTTCAATACATAATATATTATTGTAATAAAAAAATACAATGTGCAACAATTATTAAGCGATTTAAATCCTTCGAATTCTTATTTAATTTTCTAAAGACTCTACATACATATAAATTAAAACAGCTTTTCTTTAAACCACGAGTTTTGAGTTGGTCGTAAGGCTCTCGTTTAGTATTACACTTTACTAATTGAATTGGAAGCCAGATTTTATTACTAAAGTAAATTTAATATTTAATTAGAGAAATTAAAGAAAGTTCCCGTGATGAAGATGAATGAAACGCTCTTTTTAGAAAATGGAACATGTATTCTGACGGGATTCGCCTATTATTGGTTTTATTCCGAGAAGCTTGGAAATTTGCCAAAGTTTTGCTTTTAAAACTCTTCTTTTTTAAAACTTTTTGTTGGTATAATTAATATTCTAATACCTACTTCGAAATTTTCAACCCTGATTTCATCGTTCTCGAGTTGATTTTATAAAAACAATAAAGTTTATTTGTTTTCTTAAAGAAACTTATGCATTATTTAACCGTTTTTCCATTTTTCAATAAAATGTCTAGACGTTAAGCTTGGCAAGTCTTTATGTACACAAAAGGTTGAATCATCTTGTCTAGATTGTTATGTTGCGTATAAAAAAATTTGTTCTGTAACTAATAAACAAAAATCATTTTATATAGAGCATAAGATAAAATTAAAACAACTAATTCTATAAGAGCAGTTGACAATTTTTATTTCTATACAAGCCATTCCTCATTTTCTATAAAAATTACTTTCATATCCTTCACAGCTTTTGAGGGTGACGCATACAAAACTAACAGCACTGGAGGGCGATGTTCTAGAAGCGCCGATATCGACTGGGGCTTGGTGCGACGCCCTATGGGATGTCCCGCCGCTATTATTTTGACCTCAATAAATAACGCGAAGATTAGACGGCGACCTACGCATAATACAAATATTTCATTGTTTTGTTTGATTTGAAGAAATTCTGATAATTTCTAAAAGAAGTAAAAAGCTCTATTAAACGTATTATTTTTTGAAATTTCCATTTAAACAAGTTGTCATTAAAAGCTATAGTAGTGTATATTGAACTTTAGCGTCGTTTTTCCTTTTGTGACGAGAAATCGAGAATCAAAGGACAGCGAACTAAAAAAGAAAAAGAAAAATAATAGCAGAAAGCAATTTTGTCGAATTGATTTATTTGATGTAGGTATAAGCTATTATTTGTTGAGGGGTTTTACATTTAATTCTTTCATGTCTAGAATTATTTATTTTAAAAGTTTTAACATCGTCGTCCATCCGAATATCGGAATATATTAAGTGCTCGTTTTACTAAAGCTTTTTAAAGCTGGTTGTTAATCTTGTCCTGTAAACCATTTCAAAAGCTCAAATCAGCGAGCGACATTTAATACTGCAGCCCGGATCTTTGTTACCGTCAACATGACTGACGCCGTTGCTAGGACAACGACGCCGGGTCGCAAGTTTTGCCTTGAAATGCTACCGACGCTCGGCTATGAAACTTCACGGGCGGGCGTAATTAGGTTTCGAATTTATATAGTTAAACTATCTTATGTTTCTTTTTTGTAATTACTTCCATATATTTTTATTAAAACTAAATGCACTTCCACGTTTTAAAATAAGGTGAACAATTTGTTAACAAATTCAGAGAACTATATTAACAAGATCTTTTTGTTTCAGCTCATATTGGAGCTGGTGGAAAGTGCAGGACATGGATGTTTCCTTTACCAACGTACTGGAGGGCGCGCGTCAGTACTTTCAGGGGTTGCCTTCTGTTTCGTGTTCAACGGCCAACACTTCGTATGCAACTGGAGGTGAACGTCAAACCAATCACTATGGAGTGGAACAAAGTCAAGAAAGAACTCCATCTACTTCTTCATATTGGCCGCCACATCAAGACGCTCAACTACGAGCTCCAACACGAGATCGAGTACCTATCGATTCTATGCAAAGACCGCCTTCCCATCAGTCGGAAACGCCAAGGCCTTCATCACATAACCAAACAGTTAATTCGCTACAAGAACAACTGAGACCTCCTAATAATTACCACCCTCAAAATCAAAGTGTCCATCAAGAGCAATCAATTCCGACATCACATTCGTTTCAATTCCCCAGACCACATTCGAGAGAAGTACAACATGCCCCTCCACAACAGCAACAATACCAATCCCATATTTTACCAAATCCTTCGTACCATCAATCTTCAACATCGCAACAAAATCAAGCAAGAACGCCTACAAGAATGCAGGATCAAGCAACATCCAACTCAATGTCTTCTCAATCGTATCATCAAATGCAGCAATCACAAAATCATAATCAGCCCCAAAACCATGCCCAACAGCATTCAACACAATCGTATGCCGCTTACCAACAACCTAGATCCTATTATCCCGTGCATACTCAGGCGCAACCTCAATCTCAGTCTTACCACCATTCCTACCAAGTTGCTTCCAGTCAGCCTTATTCTCAGCCTCAAGAAGCGTACGTCCATCAATCGTACCCTCCGCATTCCCAAAATTCGTTTCAAAATGACAATAGCTACACCACATCGAAAACATCAACTCAAGAAGTAAACCATATGAAAGATAGCCAGTCCTCGCAAAATCAAACATCACAACCGTATAGAACTACTCATAACTTACCTCCGATTGCTGCACTATCCTCTCTCAATTATCATTCCAGTAGAAGTAGTAGAGAAGCGATGCGAATTGCTAATAACAAAACGCGTATACCCACAGCAATACCTACGTCTACTTATTCTGCCAAACCTCCTTCTGAAGTATCGGTTGCATCTCAACATACCTCAAGGGTACCGTTGCAGTATTCAGTTCACAATAGTCATAAGGAATATGCAACTAACGTACAACAAAGTAGACCAGCGGTTAGTCAAGCTTATCAGTATACTACGGCGGTTACCACACAATCTAACAGTCATTACACATCTACTTCGGGAAGTTTACAGACACCAATATCCGTTCCGCATCAGTCTTCCAGTAGTCATTCCCACTTCCAAAGTCCTCCAACTTATTCTCATCAAGATACCACAAGAACATATCAACCTCAAAATTCTAAAGTAATCCAACAAGCTCCGGCACCAGTAAATCAAGGCATTGGCGCTACTGCAAATAATGGAATTGCGTCCGTCATGAAACAAAAACGTGAATCGCCATTAGATTTGTCCGTTAAGACTGTGAGAACATCGGCAGATTCTACTCTTGACGATGTTGAAACGAACGCTACCGATGTTCAAAGACTATCGAAATATTATCAAACTGGTAGACCACCTATGCATTCCCCGATGCAAGCACCGACATCATATCCTACCTACGACGTATACGCTAATTCATTTCATAGGAATCTCGCAGCAAAACCGGCCCAAGTATCTAATTCATCAGCTACAGGTGCACCTAAAGTGGACTTTTTTCCTAATTTTAACATTTCTGCTCTCAGTCAAACGCCTCCCAGTAATAAAGTCGATAACCGACGATTGCCTGTTCAGTCCACCTATGATGTAAACCAACGACAAGCAGCGTATGATAGGAAAAATGTTTATCAGCAAATAGTTACTCCTCAAACAGCTAATAGTTTACCTCCTCGGCATCCTGTAAATACCATACCAGCTGCTGCACATGTCAATTCTTCTAATTCATCTAATTCCATGTTGCAAACGCCTGCAAAGAAGCCTATGCACGGATTGCCCAGAATAGACTTTTTGCCATCAACTCATAAAAATTCAACAATATATGCTGCACCTGCGAACGATACACAAAGGAAACGAACACCCGAACAGATTCCTGCAATGGTTCCTAGTAAAATACCGAAAGTTGATGTGTGGAGGCAAACTATTGATCAACAGATTGAACAAAGATTATCTTCATATGCCAAATCGAGATTACAGCAGGAACAGATGCAAAAACAGCAGCAAAATATTCCAAATAAGCAGCTCGTTAATGGGAATTACGCTTCTGTTAATCAAGATCGAACTAAAGATTTATACGCTTCTACATATCATCGACCACCGTATAACACTTTGCAGAATCCGCAAACGTATACTAGCACAAATCATTACAATAACGTTCAAGCAAATCATAATCAAACATACGTGCCTACTGCATCTGCTCATCAGTATCCTGGTTATGCAAATCATGGATCTCAACCACAACAAACTCTCTATCCTCAACATTCGTTATCAAGAACTAATTCTAATCCCTCGTTACCAGTTGGTGCAAATAGAAATAATGTGGGAGGTGCAGCAGATAGACGAGTATTAAGTTTGTTACGAAATAGCTTAGAAATTAAGGGTGCCAAAGAGGCGCAAAAGAAATTAGAACAGGAACAATATAAACCTCCTCCAGAACCTCCTCCTCATCATCCCCGATCAGATATTCAGCAACCGTCGACTGATGTTATGGCACCATTACAACCTAAACCGGGATTAGTAGGTCGTCATAATATGTCACCGTTTGCGGCTACTAGTTTGTTTGACAGAAATAGCAATACACCTCCCACATACAAATTACATATACCAAAAGCCATCGATTCGATAAAATTTGATGGCGATATGTCAAAAGATAATAGAATCTCCGATAAAATGAATAAACATACCGATAGTAATCATCCTACAATCACAAATACTAATCCGGCAGATTTAGACGGTCTTGCTGCTTTCCTTGCCGCTAGAATACGTACTAAAGCAGAACTTAAGCAAGTTGGACCAACACATAATGTTTATAACAATAATTCAACTAATAATAGTAGTAATTTAATTAGGTCATCTAGTGAAACTCAGCTATCTAAACCTCAAGCAAAGATAAGCACTGAATATTCACCATTACAAAATTGTTCTAGCGGAGGAAGTCCGCCAAAATTAACAAAAGAACGTTTAGCATATCCACCACGTCGAAGATTGTTTAGCAGAAATGAAGAAGATCCAAATAGTGCGCCTGCTAGTAATGCCCCACCTAGAGACAAGTCTGGTTTAAGGAGTTCTTCAGAAACCTCAGTTTTTGATTTTCCGGATAGTGATTCGGAAACTGAGATGCCAGTTTTAGAACGACAGTCGCTGGTTGATATGCGAAGAGATAGGAAGACTATTGTAAAAACTGAAACGGAACCTCTACTATTACCCCCTTTAAGCCCCGTTGATGTTACGTTTGACGATGCTTGTGATAAATTTATGGAACAATTGAAGAGTGGCGTTGGAAAGAAAAGAGGAAGAAGAAAAAAGGTTGTTGAACCTGATGTTTTAGCAAAATTAGAAACTGTTGTTACTTTAGAAAAACCACTCGAACAAGAGATAAAAAAGGAAAGTAATGACATTAGTTCTATCAAAGAGGAATGTACTACAGGTTTAGAAGAAAAAGCGAAAGACGTTGGTGAAACATCCGATGCAATAATAAGGGTGACGCCAAAAATTGAGAGTGATTCAGATTCTGATGTTCCTTTAATAAAATGTAAAAAGGGTAATGCGAATATTAGTGATAATGAAGAATCTGTGGAAGGAACAAAAAGTGAAAAACCAGAAGCTGTGGCAAAATCGGAAGTATCATCTGATGTTAGTAGTGATAGTGATTCTGAAACGATAAAGAATATTTCAGATAAACTGAGAGTGAAAGATGAAAAGACTGGTAGCAATAAAGAAGAATTAGTATCATCTAAACCTGTAAAAGGTTTTGGAGATGGATCAGATTTCCATCCAGGTTGGGAAGAAGAGGTGTATAAATACAAACGTTCGTTACGAATGCCAGCAGCTCTAATTCACGTAACAAGACCTCCTCAGTGGCATAGATTATCTACGTCACTACCTGATCTCGATCCATGTCCTAATTCGCCTTCACCTTCTGAAAATACTAAAATTAAAACCGAACCCTTAGATAGTGATGTAGATTCAAATTCCAACTTTAGTTTTTCATTTGCTAAGAATAATTACGATTCTGAAGAAGGAAGCTCTTCTGTTAAAAGTGTGAATCTTTCATCAAATACGAAGCCTAAAATCAATAATTCAATTTTAGATCGACTATTAGAACGCTGCGGAGCACGTAAACGTAAGAGACTGAAGAAGAAAAATGAAGATGTAGGCCCGAAAATAATTCCTAAAGCTGAAAACCAAATTGCACTTTTACCTACACCTAGTTTACAAATTCCAACAGATAATAGTAAGAAGGAGCAAATAATTAAGGAAGAATCAGTATTTCTTGGATTTCGTAAAAAGACGATTGATAATTTCAAAGACACTTTTATTAGTAGCTCGAATAGTTTACTGGGTATTAATCAACAATTCAAAACGGTAGTATTAAAATCTCGGACTCGTTTAGAAACAAGAGCGCTTAAACAAAAAGCTACTATAAAAGAGGTTTTCGGGGAAGATCGACCTGCATCAGCACCACCTGTTACGTGTGTTGATAATACCGAAGTGCAAGACAATGATGAAATTGAAAGTAAACCCCAGTTAAATATATCGTTCTCGACCGATGGCACTACTGCCGTTGACAAACTAAAAGTAAATTCAGTTCTAGAAAATACAAAAGAAGTTCTTAAAAACAAATTATTAAGCCGCGGTAGGAAAGGAAATTCCAGTTTACTTAAATCGATCTCTGCAAAGAAAATAATTTCGGAATATCGCGATGACGACATTGTTATTAAAAGAGATCCTGACAGTAAATCTGAAACTCCCTCTATTGATGGTGACGATTACAACACGCCTGCCAGAAAGCGTATGAAAAACATGCGAAGGAAATTTAGTTCTGGTTTCGATTATATACGTAAAAAGAAGAAGCAAGTTAAAAAAGAGGGAATGGAAACGGAAGTTACGACGAAACTTAAACGAAGAGGTCCGGTGCCTAAAACTAGTCCTGAATCTGTGCAAGACATACAAAAAGAAATCAAGATGTGGGTAATGAACAAAGGGATTGGTGAAACACATCTGCATCGAGCTGCTAGATTAGGATATACGGTAAAATTTGAACAATCTTTTGAATTTTAATTAAGTGAACATAATTTTTATTTAAATATCAGGACATAACAGCGTATTGCTTGGAAAAAATGGACGGTTCGCCTTCACCTAAAGATAATGCTGGATATACACCACTTCATGAAGCTTGCGCGCGTGGTCATCTCAGCATTGCGAAATTATTGTTACTCTATGGTGCTAATGTTAGTGAATCAGCCCAAGGTGGAATAAGGTAAATATGATTGTAAATTAATATTTGCTCAGAATGGTCTTTGGTATCCTACTAAAATAACCCTTTCATCAACTCATTTATGTTTGCTATTATTTACAGTACATAAATAATAACTGTTATAAAATAACCTTTGGCATTTAAGAATATGAAAGTGCAATTAAAATGAAGGTTCATTAAACATACCTTATTTAATATTATAGAGCTTCCCTAAGATTTTATAGGATATAGATAATTCCTGTGGTTAGATGATTATAGTAATGTTGTGTGATCATGAAAATCTCAGTTCCCAATAGGTTATGAAAAAAGATGTCGTGACAGCTTATTCCATTTTCAGTAAAATTGACAGTTTTATGTGTCGAATTGACAGTTTGTGCTAGCAGTTTGTTGATGATTCATAGGTTATACAGTGTCCGCCAAAAAGTCTGCACCATATGGGAAAAATTTTTATTGAATGACTTATGGAAAATCTGTTTCTGGCATCAGGTTTTGCTTGCTCCAAAACCTAAAATGACCGAATCAAAAGTAATCATGTGGTCTTCATTACCTCTCAAATTTGACACTTTTAGAAAAAATATCCGAAAAAGTCATCAGAAAAAAATGTTTCCTTTGCAATTTTTTACTCGTACGCAAATTTTCAAAAGCCTATCCTTATTTGTTAATCAATAAAAGTCGATCCAATCTAATTCAAAACACTTATTGATTAGATACATATTGCAGAATACTCATTTTACGGTTTAAATAATCTTCTTTTCTTATTTTTAAGTAAACAATAAAAATGGAGCCTTGTTAAAGTAGCACACTTGGTGCAAAGTTTATCTCATTCATACAGATAAACACATAAATCCGATTTGTAATCAGGGCGTGCATTGCATGCATATGTACATATCTTATCGCATCTTCCAAATAAACATTAACAAAAACTTTTGTTAACAATGTCCGAGATGAACATAAAAATAAGAAAAAGAAGATGCAGACTTTTTGGCGGACACTGTATATTGACTTTGGTTGGTGTGGCGTGTTTAAGTTACGCTGTATGGGAAAATTTCTCAGCCTACTGGGAACTAAAATTTTAATGATCGCGCGATATAATTCAGTAAGAGCAACAAAGACAGAGAACACCTTCAATTATATTTCGACTGTGAGCGAACAATACCTCCTATCTGTAACGTGTTTCCTATGTAGATAAGAGGTATTGTTCTCTCACAGTCGATTTGTTATGTACTTGTCATTTTGACAGCAACAGTTATTATTTTAAAGATCTGCCACTAGCAGAAACAAGTTAAAAGTGCTCTGTCTTTGTTGCTCTTGCAGAATTATATTACTGTCATTTTCTAATCACGGAAATTACCCATACAAACTAGTACACTTTTGCTTAATTTACTGAACAAATCATCATCATCATCATTCAAAACTTTGTAAAACCACTTTTGAACATTAATATCTCATTTCCAAAACCAACTGTTACAAACTTACGTATTTTCAAATGAGAGTACATCTTCCGAAATAAACTTTTTGTAATCTTTTTGTGAGGTACATAAACGAAAAAGTAATATGTAAGGTGTTTGTTTGTTTATGTACCTAATTTGACATCTGTCAAAGTTAACCTCAAAATATACGGTAAATTAATGTTTTTTTCATTTTGTGTAAAGGATTACAAAAAAATTTGTTCGATGCACGTGCGCTGTCACTTTTCAGACGCTCGATCTTTTTTGCTGCACTCGGTTTGCGCCTCGTGCCTGAAATGTGGCGTGACACCGAACTTGTATCAAAAATAACTATTAAGATATGTATATCTACCTTATTACGTATTGAACACTATTTTTTTAAATAGTATTTCTTGAAAACTCATTCTTAAATATTCCTTTTTTATGGTCAGTACTTTTTCCAACCAGAATTCAGTCTTCTATATCTTTCTTCATTTTGTCTTTAAATGTTAATATCTGCCCTAAGTATACTATATCTTACTACATTTCCTCTAATTTTAATTAATTCTACCATCATCTACAAATCTCAGATTGTTGATTCTTTCTTTACATAACTTTATTCTTTGTCTTTCCCATTTCATATTTTTAATAATATACAACGTTCACAATGTTTCTGGGTCGTAACAGGCCACGCTTTCATTTTGTTAGGTTCGAAGTGTTGCTTCCTTTTTTCTTGAAAATTGCCATACCTTCGTCTGTATTTGGTGCCGTTGCGCAATCAAGAATCTTGCATAAACGTTTAGTACCGATTAGTTTTGCTTTGTTAAAAAAAGATTAGATGTTTTTTATATTTTGCATCTATTAATGCCATGGATAACTGCAGACACATAGCAGAGATGCAGCATCAAAGATTTAATGTAGAAGACATTACAGTGGCAGTAAGTAGAACACACTATTGGATATAATAGATCAGATACAAAACTTTTGGTGGAAGATATTCAATGTAATCTACAAAAGGTTAGTTGATATCATTAACAAAGTTATAGAAATATCAACAGTGTACCAAATTATTTAACAAGTGGTATAACATAATGGTATATAAAAAAGGAAATCAAGCTATTGGCTGATTTACATGTCCTAATACCTTCTATAAATATACTTACAAGCCCAATTACAAAACCACTCTGAAAACATATCAATTAGAACAACATTATACCACGGAACAGAAAGGTTGCAGCAAAGGAACATATGAAAATAAAGAACAATTGATAATAATAGACTCCTATTTACAGAGCACGCCAAGTAAAGCAAAGAAGCCTGGCTGTAGCATTTATTGATTACAAAAAGGCCTAAGACTGTGTTTCATATAGCTAGTTAATTGAAGTATGTAAGATATAAGATAGATAGATAATAAACTCATCAAAGTCTTAAAGTTGTATGGCAAACCACTTTAACTCTCAGAAATATCAGAATTGATAACATAAGAGTTAATAAGGAACTTTTCCAAGGACCTATTGAATCTCTTATGCCTTGTCTGTCCATAGTCCCATTGTCAATACTCTTAAACAGAACAAACGATGGTTATAGAATCAATATTAATCAGAATAGGTGGGTATTCCACCTAGCCTACACTGACAGCATCAAATTATACAGTGTGTCCATGTTATTGCTGATGTACTGCAATAATTGTTAAATCTGGGCACTACACAGTATGGTAATTATACCAATCATTATCTCTGCTACTGGAATATTATTTAAAAGATTTCTGAAATTCTTTAGTACAGTTGAACTTAAGGTATGTTAACGTTATACTGGGGCAAATTTAAATCTAGTTATTAGGTATCAAAACAGTTATTACTTCTTCATTTTATATTGTTATGGATTTTAAAGTCAAGACGAACCCTAGGGTCATTTATGAGAGTATGTGTGCAATATATTTTGACAACAAGATCTATTGTTTATTGTAGAATGTGTGGGGTGTTTGAAAAATTAAAGCAAGGTGCAAAAAGTAGAGTAGGCATAAGTGTCAAAAAATTACCAGGAAAAATAAAGTCTGAAAATACTGTATATGGAAAAACTTGAAGGGTATAAAACTACAAAGTCGTAGACAATCTATTTCACCTAAATACACCAAAGAACAACTTCAAACGACACTATGAAAGTATTCTAGTCAATACCTGAACTGAAAAGTAAAAAAAACTATTTTACATTTTCTCAGGGACTTTTAGTTGACAATAGAAGCTTTTAAAAAAATAATATGTTTTAGAGTAATTCAGTTTATCAGAATGCTAAGCAAGCTCGGAGAAACATCTGGCAGCGCAAATTAAGCACTGTGTAAAAAAAGTTGTTCAAAAATAATGGACAGGATAAAACATAAAGTGAGATTGATCAAAGAAGGCAATATGATTGTTTTTAAATTCTCAAATTATTCTCATTAATAAAAAAAAAAAACTTTGCTAAAACACAACTGTTTATTGAATACATTTATTTTTATTTTGGGTCAGTATAACATGGACATATCCATTAATGTATAAACAAATCAAACAACTAGTAATATTGCAGTCTGCCATATAATTTAGAAATTCCTCAACTATTGAATATACATATGGGATGAAATTCCTTGTGATGCAACTGGCTTAGTCCAAGGAAACATGAGAAATAATAATAATATAAAATAGTCAAGAAATATTCTACAGAGTATTATCATGCAAACAAACCTACAAGAATGCCTAAAATGAAGAAAAATAGAATTTCTCGTTCAACACAATCCTAACAATCTTAAAACACTAGCAGTCAACAGAACAGAAAATAGAAAATGGCTGACTATAAATAACAACACAAGAAACAGCAATACAAGATAATCATGTGTATATTTAATAAATCTTACATTAAGCTAATGCACTGTTTATATGGAATTGAACAAATGTAGATGTGACTATTAAGTGTGAAGTTAATACAATAATAAGGCAGTTTAGTCATTGTTTGTTTATTTATATTGCAGTCTGATATTCATTCTATAAATAGGGACAATTTTTCACAATCTCATTCGCTAATGATTACCTGAACCTGCAATCTTGAAATTCTGATTTTGAATAAAATACTTGTTAGTCATATCCTTTCATTGCAATATGAATACAAATTCTTTAATGAACTGCAACAAATTGATTTTCTTTAAGCACAAATAAACATAATGGAAGTGAAAATTATGATACTTAGGTTTTTTTCACTTTTACGATTTTATGTTTATTCTATGATACACAACATCTAACCTGAAAAGTTTTCAAACAATTAGGGGTGTCCAATTAGAAAATACATCGATGTTTTTTTCGATGCAATACATCGTGGCTATGCATCGATATTTTCCGATGCATCGGTTAGAAGCATCGATGTTTTCTCAAAATCGAGTACTTTTTTAAACATTGCATCACAAAGCTGTATTCAGCCCATGACACTGAATACACACCACAATTTTTGATTACCTCTTACTCCTACAACAGCACTATCGTTGTCCGCACGTTTGTGTGTTAAAGGATGTTCAAGGAACTAAGAAAAAAACGACATTACATGCGGAACCTTCTCTGATTCAGTTGTTATTTATTAAGAAAAAAGGCAAAATTACAAAAAGTACCTACAAATAATATGTGGATCTTAGATATTCGTGCGTACTGTTCATTTAAAACAACTTTCACCATGGCTCCTGCAAAGGTGTCAAAACGTCGGGAAACCAACCACCAACGAACAAAAATAAAGGTTTAATTTTATAACTTCAAAATTGTTCGAAATCAACTGAAACAATAATAAGTAGATATAATCATTAGCTGGTAACCATTGATTCGATGTTTTACGAAAATACATCGATACATCGAGTAAATCAACAGCTTTTGAAAGCATCAGATCGATTCGATGCATCGTACTATAAACATCGAGTGAATTCGATGTATATCGAATATCCCTACAAACAATATCAGTGCTTGATAAAACTTTCATGATGTTTACCTATGCATATTTTTACAGGCCACTTCATGAAGCAGCTGAAAATGGATTTGTAGAAATTGTAAGACTGTTACTTTCTTATGGAGCTGATCCAATGTTAGCAACCTATTCTGGCCTTACTCCATTATCTTTAGCTACAGAAGAAGCCACCATCAACGTACTACAAAATCACATAGCTGATATTCAAGGGCAATCGTCAGCTATTTGGAACTTCTTAGGCCCAGCCCAATGTTTTGGTTAGTATTGTTTTAAATAAAACAAAATATTTTATTCATATGCTTTTTATGTAACAGATTCTGAGGAGAGTGGATATAATCCTTTAGAAGATGTACCAAGTCCAGATCCACCTTCTGAAGAAGAAGATGTTGAATTTGAAATGAGTGATTCACCACTGCCTAATCTCTATACTATTCGGGGTGAACCACAAACTGACCGATGGATATTATTGCAGGACTTATCTAATATACTTAAAATAAAATCAAGAGATGCTCTCTTGCGACAAATAAGTGCAGTTACTCCATCGACAAGTTCAAATAACAATTACAAAAGTGTTTTGAGAGAACTGAAAATGGCAGACTTTTTAGAACAAGCTAGATGTTGCCAGTACATGTGTGCGGGTGAAAAGATAAATACTCGAGCATCAAAAATTGCTTTAGTGAAATACAGTGATAAAGTTAGACAGTTATTGGGAGTTGAGAAAGTGATAGTGACTGCAAGGTGATCTTTACCTACAATACATTGTGTAATTTAAACTTGATAAAGAGCAACTTTGCTCGGTGATATTAGAATTCATGTGATGGCTGCGAAAATTATTTTTTATTTTACTTTGGTATTGTCTTTAATTTTTTTTCTATGATCCTATGGTGCTTACTGTAATTTTTATTTGCAATTCACTCAGACATTAAAATTAATTTTCTGTAAGCAAAAGTAAATCAATTTTTTTAAAATTAATTTCGTTATTAAGGGCAAGTTAATGCAATAATAAATATGAATTTATCAGTTCTTTATTATGTTTTTAAAGAAAAAAGTCTGTTTCGTTTGTTTTAAATTACTTTAAAAAGTTTCTTTTATTTAATATGAAGTTTATGTTTGATATTAATCTTCTTATTATGTGGAATTTAATAATAGGTAGAAAATGTTAACGATGAAAATATTTGATGTTACCGACTTTTTTTATACCGATTTACAAATACATGTTACGCTTTGTATTATAAATAAGGACATTAAAGATAGTGAATGTATTAAGAATGTGCAATAATCGTCATCGGAATGGATATTGTTATTGCTTTTAAGTGTACGTAATATGTCGAACGTAAATGATTGTATGAAAAATTAAAAGAATACTTAAGAAATAAGTAGTAAATATTTTGTATGTGAATTCCTATATAAAAAGCATAATGTAAGTTAGAAGAAAATGGTAATCAATATTTTTGATGCTCAGGGATATGTACTTGCTGCGAATTAAAGCAATGCATAATCGTTAAGAAGCCGACTGTACATATGTAGCTATTAAAATATGTTCAAATAAAAATAAGATATAAGATAATGTACATAATTAGATTTTAAAAGTGATATCTAATAGGCAAATCATAGTAGAAAAAATAAAACAGTGTAAATGTTAATTCTCATACTACGAAAGCTTTTTCTATGTACCTAACTTTAGAATTATAAAAAAGAAAATTCGAGTCTTTGTAACTTATCTCTGTGTGCTTGCTCATTATTAGAAATATAACTTCATTTTTTTTGTATTTCTGCTTGATTAGATGTACAGTAAGTGGATATTTATCTGTGATGCGCATTGGTGGGAAAGTGCAATGCTTTCTATGCAAATGTAATAATGTGATTTTTGCCCATTTCTCCTATCAGTGTAAAAAAATTTATAAGAGGTATTTTAATTGATAGTCTTTTTTCACATTTTTATGTTTTTTTTCCTTTCTTTAGATCATCTGTGACTAATAAAGAATATTGAATTTGAAACTTTTACACATTATTTTTAACATATCTACCAACAAGCTTAACCTTTAAGTAGGTACATTATTTTTTTCATAGGAGTAGGCCTGCAGGTGTGCAAGATCATATTATTAATCTTCGATGTTTGTTTACTATAATCACGATGTATGTCTTACAGATTGTGGATTTTGACAACACATACAATCATACAACCTTAATAAAAAGTAAAAATTTCTTAATTTTAAAATTGGCAAATACTTTTACAATTTCTCTAATAGAAAACATATAAGGAATCTCTTTTATTAAGCTATACTACAAACATAATTATTTAATTATTGGAAATCTAAAAACCTATCTATATAAGTTTTACAAAAAATGACTTCTTTTATATGAAATAATATATTTGAAAGAACTGAAAATTAGAGTTTAATGATGAGAGTGATGCTTGTACGAATTCCAACTGTAAAAATTTACTATTCAGAGAATTTGGTTTGTATTGCGTAAGTACTTGTATACTGTAAGTGTTCTAGAAAGGTAATGAAATGCTCAAAAAGTTGAATTTTGTGAAACTTTGTTGTTGTTGATGAAAAGTATGTTCATTAATGTGACTCTTACAACCACTTAAGGACCAATATACATAGATAACTTATTAAACCTGTGTGACTAATAGTCTTATAATATTTTACTTATGTTTAGGTATTTACGATTTCTAAGCTACAAAGTAGAAGAATATCTTATGCTGTCAACTCAGAAGGAAAAGGTCATTTCTAATTCTAGAAAGGTTAACAATTTTTAATTCACTTCTGAAATTTACACTTTTCTATTTATTTGTCATGAACTATGTTTTATATGTGATTATGTATCAGCTGACAAGATAGTAGTAGTAAAAATTTTATGTTTTGTGGCTAGAAAGTGGTATCAAGTTAGATATCTTTAAAACAATACTATTACATACACCGTGTTCGCTTTAACATTTGCTATAAGAAATTAGTATGGAAAATCTGAAATATGCCAAATAGTTCGTTCTCAAATAAAAGTCGGTGAAATTAATAGTTGCAATCGATAGATAAGATATTCTAACGTATCGTCCAAAAATATTACGCTTAATATTGTACTAATATTGTAAAAATTGGTTTTTGTTGTATGCAGTATGTAAAAGCATCATCAGTTTTCATTTCTAATTTATTATTTCTTGTACGTTTTTCGAATACAAGAATAATAACAAATTATTTAAATTGTTATTGAATTAAAGATTAATGACAAATAAAATTTAAAAAAAAGTCTTGCTTGTACCGGGATTCGATCTTGCATTCGAAGAGCTCGTGTGGTTTAGCAAGCAGTAATAACCATTGAACCACGAAGGCAAGTCGTGTTGACTTTTCAGTTTTCGGCTTTTAAATTAATGTTTTGCAAGTAATTACTGAATTTATAATTTCTGAAGAATTGGGATTGTTATTAAGGGTAATATTTTTGGACAGTATGTTAGAATATCTTATCTATCGATTGCAACTATTAATTTCATCGACTTTTATTCGAGAACGAACTATTTGGCATATTTTAGATTTCCCATACTAATTCCCTATAGCAAATGTTAAAACGAACACGGCGTATAAGTTCTGCATAAAATGCCTTCCCTATATATATAAAATTCTTTAGGATTATTCCTAAGCTGGGTTTATGCATACAGAACGTAGATGTTAGTGGTGCTCACTTGACATAATGTACAAATAACATCGCAAATTGTTGCATTTTGTAATAACTGTCGGCATATATATAGTCACTCTGTTGTATAAATCATAATTTGAAATAAATTGGTGACCGCATGAAATCTTAAGAAACTTTTTGGTGTATATAAATTTAATTAATTAGAGACAATTAATGAAATAACAAAAAATTATATAAAAATGGACGGCTGCAAATTTAAAGAAAACTGACAGATGAACATTTAATGTCAGTTAAGATGTCCAGTTCAAGTCGTGTGATTACCAAGGAGCGGCAGAGATTGGTTGATACGTCATGGTGACATAATTCCATCAGTGGTGCAGCGTTACTAAGGTACATGTGCATGTAAATGTATACAGGTAAAGGACGTCTAGATCCATCAAGCTACTGATAAAGAAATTGTTTCGCATACATGATGTCACTAAGTTATGAAAATTGCATACATGTATGATTGTCCAGCCAAGTAGTATCGGTAAGCACAATGTGTTTATATGCACCTGCGGTGTAGTATATGGACAACTTTACTACACCATTAAATAATTGATAGCGCTCCTTGGTTATTATAAACTATTTTGTTGCAATCATATATTTAATCTGTTGAGTTACATTCATGTAGATCACCTCGTGTCTATTTATGTTTGCATAAATCCTCTTGTACATCCTAAAAATACACTTATGTTGTTTTTGCTCAAAAATGCACATAAATCTTCACCTTCTGAAGCAGCATATGTCCTTTTGGTTTCCTTTTTTTAATTTGTTTGTTACCTTCAAGACTATTCAACAGTTATGGTATACTTAAAAAATAAGTAGGAAAGTAAATGCTATACTGATAATAATAATAATACTTTTCAGCGACACTAGAGAAGTTCCTACAATAAGGTACAGTGACATATGTAAGTTTAAACAAATAAAATAAAGAATAGTTATTCATGTATAATAAGCATGGAAAATGACTCTTTTCTGGACGAGCCAACAGAAAGCATGCGTGTCCAGGAAATACACTTTATATGTGAATTAATGCCGACTTTACATTATGCTAGTCTTGCCTGCACTAGTACTTGTATAATGTCAATGGCTTTGCAAGTATTTGTCCAAACAATAAACAGTTGTGTAAGAAAAACTAGTATGTAAGTCAAGTAAAGCAGTTGTCTACTTTTCTCAGTGGTGCTTTTCTTACACGTTAGAACTTGTGCAAGGTAAAAGTGCACATGTAAACAGTATTGCAAGCCATAACAGCTAGCATTTGTATTAGAAAGATGGACCAAATAGATGGTCTAATGAAAAAAATTGAAAAATTATTAGAAATATATAAAAAATTCAAGTGCCTATGATATGTCAGAAGTGGACTTTATAGAAACAACCAAGCTGGTGATTCCACATATCAAAAAATGATAAATAAATTAAATATTCTCCATAAAAAGTAAACACACTTTGTTATAAATATCTACAGAAACATACTATCTTGTTCACAGAGTTTAATATGAATGACTTCAAAAATATAGCTACAATGTTGCACATGTGCCATGCTATTGCAACAGTTTACTTTATTATGTGTAAATACCTACCCGTTTGTAATAGCAAGTACTTCTACAAGCAAAACTTGCATAATGTAAACACAGCATTACTTATTAAACTTTCTAGATGCTTGCATATATAGAAAGTTCCAAAAGTAATGCCTGTTCTTCTGGTGATCAATTCAGTAAGGCAAAAGAAATCAAAAAGCAAGAATGACAAAATATTGGATCAACCTTCATTACAAAGTTATGAACCAAATACATTAAGGTATGTATGCGAGTCTGAAATTACTTTGGTATCATCTACTTGGGCCACTTTTTTTCTGGGGATTTCTCAAAGAAAATGTGTACACAGAAAAAATTGTCAAACCAGAAAATGTAATTGCCTAGTTTTACGTAGCTGTGTACAGAGGACCAGTGCTTCACTTCTACATCGTACAAAGTTTGTATTGAGGTTGGAGAAGACTTCTGCAAATAATTATTTTTTATGAAATGTCTCCAGTCTAAATAATAAGCTTCCATTTTGTTTAAATACAATTTGATGTAGCATTAAAAGTTAGCACTCCTTTTGTCGATAACTTGATAACAAAGACCATACAGAAGTTTTGCCACTCTTGCTTTTTGATTTATTTTTAAGGATGGACGTTACTTTTGGAACACCCCGTATAAGTTGCTTTCATAATAGAATCAACTATTTAGCAGTTTGATTCCTTCTGTTTCTAAATGTAAAAATTAAGTTGCCTAGTAGAGGTTACCATGGTAATAAAATCAACAAAATATAATAATTAGACATTTTCCACTTTTTTTCAGATTACTCTAGAAAAGACCCATTTACTGATCCTGAATAGTGCCCGAATAGATCAGAGATGAGCAAGCACCTAAAAAGTATAGTTCATTTCTTGAACATCCTTAGAATACTATATGCCCTTATAAGCTAAGTTTTCTAATTCAAAATTTTCATAATGAAGCTAAGTTGTAAAATTTTGTATGCATGCTTGTGATTATTTTAGCAATGACATTTTGAAAATGTCGAAAATGTCATTGCTGAAATAATTATGGATTATGCACTTTGATTACTTACTATTTAGCATCTATACATTTATATTGACAGAAAGAAGGTAAAAAAGAAAAAATGATTATATTTTAAATTGTACAGGTGTTCTAAATTAAATGTAAATCTACAGGATCAAAATCTTTTAATAATCTTTGTGCATTAGTTTGTCTTTCTTTTTGTCTTGATTATAATATATATTGTAGATTCTGTAACAGGTACATGTATCCAAACAATAAAACATATACCTAGTGTGCAACACTTATTAATTGATTTTAATTCTACAGATTCAATATACTGCACTCAGCTTAACGATGCTTATTCCAAACAAAGAATGAAACAATATAACAACATTAATTTAGTGCTTTGTTTTTATTAATTTTACACATTGTAGTTATGACCACTGAACAGAATCCCAACTGCTGATGGAAGTCTTGAATGGCCGTCCAGTAAGAAAACACAACAGAAAACAGTATGTGCGAATAAAGGGCTAATGGACATTCTGTAAGTGGTACTTCTTCAGTAGACCAGTTAATTAGTGCAAACAAATATTGCTTATGTTAGTTGAATGTACTGGTACATTATGATTGTACCCATGTATGTACTTAAGGGTTTCCACTGAGTGGTTATGGCGAAAGCTCTCTTCAAATCAGTGGAATTACCCTTTTTATTGTTTTCTAGGGCTTTTTGAGACACAACAAGAAATAAAATGGGTAATGCTAACGTTTTGAAGGAATGTATCAAAAGATACAGAGGTACATTTTACGTACAATCTGAGTGTTAGTCATGATTCATGTCATAGTGATGCCGGATTATGTGCATAATTCTTAATAACATAATTGTCAGAGGCGTCGACTTTTCAGAATGCATATGACTGCATAAACTTTCAGATAAGCGTAAGTATACAGGGTGTTTGGAAAATAACGGGATAACATTTAAAAGTGGACTCCTGGAGTCATATAAGCCATATATAAATACATGTAGAAAAAGTAAACGAGATACGATTAAAAAATCCAGGGGAGACAAGCTCCCCTCCTTGCCCATAGGAGCGGACGCCCATGTTCAAGGTCTGCAAATAATAGCAGTATGCTGTGATTGGAAGGTCATTGCATATACAGGGTGTAAACGATATAAGGGAGGCACAAAGAAAAACTATCGCATATCTCTAATTGGACAGTTAACAAAGGTGTTTTTGCATGTTGAAACGAGGGGAATTTCTTTCTCTATAAAAGAATGTCCTCATCCATTTTCTGGCAATAAATTGTCTTTATCTGACATCTTAAGAGCATTTTCTTTAGAGAATAAAGGCCTTGGATTTGTAATATATAATAGGATACTTTTAAACATTTCGTTCAACAACTGGCAGCTTTAAAATCTATGTGTCTAATTCTTTAGAAATGAAAGCGGAAATACTATTTCGCAGACAATTTTATCTTTAGAAACGGAATTACAGCATTTTGATTTTATATTTAAATGACCTTTTAAATTCGTTTCTTAAAATTGGAAGATATTTTCTCACACAGACACGTGTGTATGTTCTTTATGTAAGAGGTTGTGTACGAGGTGTTTGAAAAGAAGCGTTAAAATAAATCCGATGAAATTGGGTTTAATGAAAGAGATACAATTTCCACACGCCATTTTAG
This sequence comes from Ignelater luminosus, assembly GCA_011009095.1. NCBI lineage: Eukaryota > Metazoa > Arthropoda > Insecta > Coleoptera > Elateridae > Ignelater > Ignelater luminosus. Next base: position 525,140 of record VTPC01090033.1, read on the forward strand.
TTGTGGGAGGTACTTGATTCCTAAAATCTTTTAGCAAATAATCTAGAGCACCATACTGATTGTACAAAAAGCACGTGTAGAATTCACATAATTGTAAAGTCAAAAATCGAATTTAGGGACTTAAAATTATAGTTTTTATAACGTTTTCAAATGTCTTAATATTCTGGGAAGAACGCTGACAGTTCTGAGAAAAATACTGGGAATCTACTCTAAACAGGGGTGTGCTGAAGTATTTATGCCAGCCCGGGAAAAATTTTTTGACCAGTCCGTGGAGGTTCGGACCAGCTGGCTTTAAGAGTTCCTCCTCGGGTTCTCGGTTTCCCGCGGGTCCAGCACGTTCCTAAATACCAGTTTGGAATTACAGATTACGTCATACTATTGGAAATGTAAAAGAATCTTTATAGAGAAGAGCATAAACTATCCTGGCCCATCTCCACGAGAAAAACAAGTTAGCGCTGCCGCAAAGCATTATGAATGGAACGAAAATGATTCTATATTTCCTCTACGTAACCTTAGGTTCAAATTTCCATATTTTAAGAAAAAGAGGCTACGACAAGTTGATGTAACATTTGTTTTCATTTATTTGACAATCTTGTATCTACTCTAGACCAAATCCAGTTTTAATAACCTCAGACTTGTAAACTGGCGTTTAAACTTGTCAAATTTGACATAGAACAACGCCTCAATTTGCGATCGTTTTTTGTTAGGTGTCGTTACTTTGTATCACAATCAACTGGCTTTGTTTAACGTCAAAGCCAGTTGATTGTGATACCAAGTACCGACACCAAACAAAAGACGATAGCAAATTGAGCTCAATAACGATTTTCTTTTCGCTAGAGGCGCTGTTGATCTACGTTAAATTTGAAAGTTTAAACGTCAATTTATAAGTTTGGGGTTATTAAAATTTAAATTTTAGAAAAGAGTAATTATTAATGCATTCTTTATTCTTTGTAAAGTTTATATGGGTAAGTGCATATTTTCTATTTCCTCGCCGTCATTTTCATCACTTTCACAATTATTTTTTTATAAATTGCTGTAAAACAGATTTTGTAGTGGTTGCGCAGCTGTTTCTGAATAAATCGGAATAATCCAGATAACTCTGCCATGTAATTTGTATGATCAGAATCAAAAATACAAGTAAAGTTTTCGAAAATGCATTATTTAATACATTTTTCTAAAATTTAAGCTTTCATATAACCTTACACTTTATAAACTTGTCAAATATAATCTAGAACAACAGCGCCTCTAACGGAAAGAAAATCATTATTGAGGTCAATTTGCGATCGTCTTTTGTTTCGTGTCGTATATCACAATTAACTGGCTTTGTTTAACCTGTGGTTTACTGGTGGTTTAACGTGGAACAACAGCACCTCTAGCCGAGAGGAAATCGTTAATAAGCAGTATTGCCAACAATGTGCAAAAGTTCGTGTTGGCGCTTGGCGCATTTTTTGGCCCTTAAAAATTGTTTACGTTTAGATCTGTTTGACTTTAAAATATAATAACTGTTATTACTTTTATTGCATCTCAGCAATACAGGTTCTATAGGGAATCTTAATATATGTGCAATTCGAACTGGTATTCGACGGTGGTGCCCTCTCGTAAACGAACTGAGAATATACGCGATAATGTTTAAATGAAAATTTCACCGGTATTTGAATTAGCGCTTAATATGGTGCTTTGCTCATCTCAGATGGCGTTATTTGGCGCTTTGACGGATTATCAACTGACGCTTCTACAACATTAATTCCTGGCAACACAGTTAATAAGCCCGATTTGTCATTGTCTTTTGTTTGGTGTTGGTACTTTATCTTAAATCAACTGGCTTTGCTCTAGACAAGTCTGTCTTGTTTATTATTTATTTTTCTAGTGTGGGCGGCAAGTGAATTACTTAGTAATTGTTGTCGTCATAAATTAAGAAAAACTTACATTATGGGTTACTAGATTGTAGAAAGGATTGAAATGATTGCACTTTTCTTTGGAAATAACAATAACAACAACAAAAACAAATGTCAAATGTAAAAATATGATCATGAAGCCTTCTATGTTTTAGATTTCAAACAGGGCAATATGGAGACTTTAAAGGCCTTTCTAATGATGTGTTACTTGAACCCCCTTCCGATTATTCTCGTGGGAGTTATTCAGGCTGTTTTGTTTTCGTTGGCCATCCTGTATAATAAATACTATAGAGTGAGATATCTAATTTGGAGTATCCAATGGATTTGTGTTGCAATCCAATATAAGCCTTGGTCATGGAATAAAACCAATTTGTAATGAGACTTATAGTCCGAATAATCATGATTCATCAGTATGCTTAGTGTTAAAGTAAGTATAAGTAAAAGTAGTATAAGTATCTTATGTGCTGTATTTTAGGGACAAAGTTTTATATTAATTAAGTAAGTAAGGTTGTTTCGTACTTATTATTAAAGTTATTTTTATTCTGTAATTGTTATCAGTTGTGTTATCAGTTATCACAAACCTTTTAAAATTAAAGGTCATAGTCGTCATAATATAATGAGTAATGCTCTAATGCTGTCTACTCTTAATTATTTATGAAAACTTTACTGGTTATTAAATCATTTAAAAATCTTCTTTGAACTTTAAAAATTAATGTTTTTTATGAAGGCTGAGTATTTTCAACAAAGAAGATATTAGAAGGCGTCTGATGTGATATCTTTCATTTTCGCATTTTTGAAAAAAGAAAGAGGGATCGCGAAAGTTATTACTGGAAAAACGCCTAATTTCAAGTTTGATTATATTTTTTGTACGATGATAAGAACAATAAGTAATAAATATAATAGGTACTTATATTTAATATCGCTAACTCTATATTCATTTTATTTTTGCATTCCTCCTGAATGCCTACGTAATGTTATTTTGTAAAGATAAAAAGTTGCTGAATTGCGAAACGAAAAAACGTAATGATGCTCAAAGAAAGAGTAAGTGAATGTAAGAAGATATTTTTGTCACCGAATAACAATTATTTTTTTTCTATTTTTTTTATTCTCATTTATTAATACATACTAATATTTTGTCAATTGTCTGGCAAAAATTTTGACAGAGATAATACGAGTACAAAAAACACTAACTTAGTACATCAGTACAAAAAGCAAAAATGTCAGGCGAACACGTTTAAGGTTATAAGTGGAATTGTGTTTTAATTATTATAATGTCATTAAAAACGCCCAAGTTCAGTAAAACTGAAAAATACTCTCGAAACCAGTTAGCAATATACAAAGTTGTTTATAGTAACACCAGCAATAAAGTTGCCTTACTTGTAGCATAGGTATACCTCTAAAAACATTAAAACAGTAACTGTCATAATAACAATAAGCTAGAAACATGATCAGTAAATAATAATAGTGTGCTGTGAAATGAAAGGTCTCCACCAAACCACCAAATTCCATCAAGGCCAAAAAGGCTATGCCTTCAGTGGTCTCTGCTGCTGCTTCGCAGCAACAGGAACAATTATGATTTTTGCTTGCTTGAGTGCGCCTCCATTTCGGCGTGGTGTGCGGAGCCACTCCACCAACAAGGCGGTATGCTGTCATGACAGCCGCTTCAACATCATCAGCCTGGTTTTCTACGTAATATGAGGGACGTGTGGCCGGCTCTTACTCCAACATCTTTATATTTCTCAGCCTCATCCGATCTGTCTGCCTTTGGAGAGGAGGGGTAGTCAGTGATCAAATCTTTATATTCCAGTCCAATTTTTGAGCTTAACCACTCCAACGCTACCAGAAATTATCCTCTCGTCTGTCACTGTTCTCCTTTTTCTCTCTCTAATCTCGTCTCTAATTCCTTTTAAAATCCTCCACAATGCGAACTACGGGGGTTGAAGTTCTGAGGAAAACTGTTTTTATTCATCCATCACCAAACACTGAAACCCTTTACTCCCATCATTTATATTCCACAGCACTAATCCAACAATAATTCATACTTAACCTTTCTTGCTCCCCACTTATGTAAGTACCATCACCTGCTTCGACGTCAACGTCAACACTGCAACAACCAGTCCACCACCAGATGGAGCAGCGGTTGCAGAGAGCCATCTTCATACAACCAACTGTCAACTTTAATCATCAACATCTTAGCTACTGTTAGCGAAAGTCAGTCGCACTCCGACACTCAGCATCCATGCAGTTAACTCCAGACTGATTGAAGAAGAGACTACCGTCTAAATAGTTGGCGGCCTTCGGCAGCATTTAAAGTTGAACGGACATGTACGTAAGTGCGCACCAGTTATCAATGTCATAATTTCAATCTCGGTGAGAATCACTTAGTACGTGAAACTTTTATATTTTTGTAGACGGCCGCCCCAGAATTTGGTTGTCCGAGTGTATTGCACACTGTTGCATATCTATGACGACACCCCTGGCAACATCTTTTCAATTTCTAAAACCACCCACAGAGAACTTATATATTTTTAAAAAAGGAAAGAAAACCTGAAGGAACTTTGAATTCCAAAATTCCGCGACTATTACGGTTTCACGACAGGGCAAATTTTGCACCAAGAACGTAACTACATAGCTCATGTTTTTAGGAAGGGCCCGAAAGGGATTCTAAATCCTAGGGTGGGCTTAAAGTCCACCACAACAATAGTTAATTATATTTAACCAGCAGTTTAAAATAGCATCTACATGCAAAATACATTATACATTTTTTGGATGGGCACCAAGGGAGTACAATAAATTTTAGGTAGATCTGTGTAAACATTTCCAATTTGAAACCAACAAGACACAGCACTATTCAATAAAATAAATGAATGTCATATAAAAACAAGCAATAATACGGTAAAAATAATTATAAATAGGACAAAACATATAATAAGCGATAAGTTTGCATAAATACATTTCATAAGAACTTGGTGAGATTCAGACATAAATAAATGATAAAATGAACGTTCCGAACACACAACCTAATGCACATTACAAATACACAGTTTGCAACATAAATTAAACTAGTCCTGCTCTCTGCATTACTCTCGGATACATACTTATAGCATTCATTATCAAACAAAACTGAAGAGTATGTTAGCAAAGACAAAGGGAAGAGAGCCATACACTATGCAATAGTCCTTAGCCTCCGGCCGTAGCCAAAAATTGTGAACAGTCCATCATTCCCCGCAATAAATATATAAATAAAAGGACGAAACTATATTATAGTGCTTCGTGCCATAATAAAACATAATAAATAAAACACCCGGAACTATTAAGATAGTGCTTCGGGTTATAATAGTACATCATAATAACTGCTGCCCAAGGGTGGAGAATGCTGCAAGAGAAACATTTTGTTATAACAAATAAACATACAAAAACAATGGAGAATGTAGACTGCCACCACGGATGAAAATGTTAAGATAACACCAAGGCAGTTCACACTTTAATAAAGAGAGCCATCGACCAATAAATTCGTGTGCGTTTTATAATATTTACTGTTGCCCACATGTCACAGTTGAGTATCGTAACATGCATGTTAACAAATGCTAGTGTATGAAAATAAATCAAATAGTGTGGTCTGTTGTTTTGTAATATTTAATACATCTGAATTCCAAACTAAATTCTGCTATTCTTTAAACTGTATCTATGGCCGCAAGTTAAACGCATACAATAAAAAAACTTTCTTAATTTCCTTTCATAATTGTAACAAAGAAAAATATATTTAGTGAAATAGGGTGATCTTAAGAACATTCAAATTGCCTGCATTTATAACACATAAAACAGTTGAATAAACATTAAAAGTCTTTACATGAGATGCATGATTGTTACATAAACACAAAGAAAACCACGTGGTTTCTTACAAGCAATTTTTAATATCTGTTTAAATCATTCCTACCTCAGCATCATAACCAATATAAAATAAAAATAAAAATAGATAATTGAGTTCACTTCACCCTTAACATGATATTTTTCAAAAATGTATTTTACATCAACAGTAAAGTAATTTTGCAGTCTCCCGATCCATCTCACCCCTTTGGTAGCCACAACCAGTGTTGCCAGGTCGCAGCTGTGCTATTCCGCGAAAGTGATTATTCAAATAAGCTAGAAACCGTCAAAATCTAAATCCAAAAATTTTATATTAAGAAAAATTAGAAAAAATAATCCATAAACTATCAAAAGCTATTTTTAAAGAATTCTACATACCTAATTAATTTTACCAAGAATGATGCGATTATCCACATTTCCCATCAAATATGTGTTATTTACAAATTATTTTTATTCATTTCTTTTTAAAATAAAAACATTTTTTATCTAATAAAATTGAATATGTTCCAAACGAGATTGCATTTAAGCACAATTTGATATCTACGATTTATGATTTAACAAACTGGCATTGAAAGTGCGCTAACTTTTATATAGAAAAGATAAAAGATTAACTAAAAAGATTAGCTAATTCCCGAAAAAATAAAATTTGGAAATTGTTCAAAAAAAAAGGAACTAATAAGTGGCAAAAGTTACCTGTACCTTCTAAAATGAGTTAGCTTCTTTTTTCACTGTAATAAACAGGAAGTCATAAATAACTTTGTAGGTTCTCAGGGCAAAGTTTACCTTGAAAATATAATTCAGCTAATCTTTCTGGTAAAGGATTAGCAAAAATGTAATTTAGTGCATTTTCGGCGCTGTGTGGTGTCGAAGAAATATTTTACTACTAGAAGGGAATATAAGAATAAAAATCCTCAATTTCTGAAATGCCGCGGTTTACCTAATTAGGTTGGATTTTGTGGGTAATAATATTATATGAGCAGGAAAACTTAGAATTCGCTGTTTTTCTGGCTCATAATTTTTTAAAAAGCTAGGTTTTCCGCTAAGCGGTAAACAATGAATTTTCACCGCTAAGCCACTTTTAAATAATCCAGACTTGACGGAAAAATCGCTTACCTGGCAACACTGGCCACAACTCAAGAGAGCGCCTGTTTCTTCCCCAACCCCTTGCATCGCTTTTTAACGCCAACCCCATCCCACTCTTTCCAAATATTTCAAAAATGCAGTGATGGTAACCTATTTTTTCCTAACGCGCGAAATTTAAAATTTAAACCTGAATATCACAAAGTTAACAACACAAAATAAAATTACTTAATTTAGTTTGGTTAAAATAATCAATCGTTAAAACGTCTATTCTTTGTTATTGTTAATTTACTAGATGTATTTACAGTTTTTGATTTTCAAACATTGAAAAATAAAGAAATAGAATTTCGTCTTGCACTTAGATAATATTAAATATTTATTTTATTATAAAAGCAAACACACAGTACAAGTGTTTATTTAATATTACAGTATAATTAAAGATATTTTTAATGATTATTGAAAAATATGCTACTGTAAAATTAAACCCAGAACATTCTATACTATTTTTATAAATGCTAATACAATAATAATGCTATTCTAGTCTAAAACTCAGCATCGTATGTATTTAAATTTTAAAATAAAAAGTTTATTCACAAGTATTGAATAAATCATGCATTTCATTTAATTATATTTAATACATGGAAAGAATCTGAAAGAATCTTATCTTCTAAAAGTTTTAACAGTAAGAAGCTCTATTATCATTATTATTACATTAATGCCATCATATTTATACTAATATATTAATAATTCATATTACGTCACGAGTAAATAATGACACCATGTATTAAATTCAAAGTAAAATTAAATGGTAATTAGTGCAGAAATTGAACTAGACCTAGTGGCGCCGTCCATTTAAATCTAGTAGGAAAAGTGTATGCAGCAGTTAAGTAGCAAAATCACCAGAATTACTAAATTGTGTTGGCAATTCGTTTACAGCCCATTAAAAAAACAAAATGGCTTTACGTCAAGATCTGCTGTCAGTTCTCGCGTATACGTGTGTGTTATCGTTTGATTGCTGATTTAAAACAACAAAATTATTTAAAATATAAAGTTTTTTGTATAATAATATTTACAGTCACCTTTTGTGTTGTGTAGGAAGAATATTAGAAAGTTTTTTCAATAATTTTTCAACAGCTTGACGTTTTGATACCAGCAACAACGAATTTTACTTCTAAAATAGGTAAGTCCAATTCTTTGCGCAGCTCATTTGCAAAAATTTGTTTAGGTACTTGCTCCTAAAATATATAGCTTTATTCTTAAAATTACTATTTTTGATTTTAATAATATCTAGGTGTTTCTACACGATGTTTTGAAGGCCAAGTATAACCTGGCTATTTTTATCTTATTAGTATATTTCGAAAAAATGTATAGATATTTACTATAAGAAAATCAATTTCTGTATAGTTTCTGTTACATTTTATTTTATAATTAAAATCTTTGAGACTAACCAATATTTAAACTACCCGGAACATGTTCGATTAATTTTATGCACGAACTAATTCTTTAGTTCATGATTTTATATTATTTGCAAAATGGAAAGCCGAACATATATTAAAACCAGAAAGACATTGCATTAATGCAGTGGTAATTAATGTTACAAAATCCTTGAATGTAATATTTCAATATTGCAAATAATCGAACGGATATTGGTGAATCGAAACCTCAAACTTTCTTTAATTTTTTTTTTGAACACCTAGTTTGTATTGCATTTTTGTAGAGCGTACGATTATAAATTTAATCATGAATTACTTTCACTTTGTGACTTATTAATTTGTCGTAACATATTCACACAACGAACGATTCAGCGGACTTGGAAAGTTCGAATTATTTTCCTGTAAAATTTACCGTTGATGATGCGAGGTCTTTGGTCTTTTTTCCTGTGATAATGGAGCTTTCTAAAATTAGCTCTTTAATTGCGTGTTTAAACTGTAATGATTCAAGAATTTTAATATCCGCTTTATGTGGGATAATTTTTAGATAACAATAAATGATTTGAAAAGTTGAAGTGAATAATTTCTATTGAATGTTTTTGTAGTGTTATACACATATACCAGCATATCATTGGTTGGTTATTTCCCTATTTAAATTTGAATTAATCTCTGACATTACTTATTGTTAGAATTAATGACGTCGATCGAGTACTTTGAATCATTACATTAGTAACGCTCGAAAATAACTTTTTATGTTACACGCGTTTACACACGATGGAGTTTCCGATTCTTGTGATGTCCAGAATAAACTACGTATTTTACTGAGTTTTTTTGTTCTTTGTTTATGGGTTAAATGGTTTTAATTTTCATGTGATTGTGCTTGTATTTTAGTTGGCTGCCGTTCTTGGTGTGTAAATCTGAAAGCCAGCTAGCTCGTATTTTCTTATTTAGATATGATAAAAAGCAATTAGAGAATGGGTAGCGTGATAAACTGATAATTGATCTTAAACCGATGTAGTAACACAGTGCAATAAATTGTGTTTTATTTAATTAACTGCTTTCAAGGTTACAACTTGTTTTTAATATTTTGCAGTGCTAACGCGAATTTGCAAATTTAGGTCTACTTTATCGCAAAATTAATAACTAAAAATGCTACTTTCTAGCGTGACATCGTAAAAAACAAAACGGTGAACCAAGGATCAACTAAGATTATCTCAGGGTCGATCTAATGCTACAAAACAAAAGGATTGTGAAAATTCTCGCAAGATATAAATAACGACCATGCTTTTTGAAAATGCTATTTTATCAACATAAGGTAAAATCAAAACATCTTGTAACACTTAAAAACATTGCCAAGGGCGGAAAATTATTTGCATGTTTTTGTCCGATATATACTGTCGCAAACGATGAATAACAAAAATGATTGTATATTTATCTTTCAAATTAACTTACTATTGTGAAAAGATCGTTTTCTAGTAACTCTTTGGAAAATGAGTTGAAAACAATAGCTTTGCTAGCTGGATAAAAAGCATGTTGAATAAGATGATCAATTCCTAAATCGTTTTTCCTCTTATCATAATTACGTTAGACAAATAATCCATTACTTGGTAATAAATATAAGACTTAACGCAGAATCCGCATACCAGTGACCAGAACGAAATTCTAAAACCCAAGATGTCGGCGATTTATGAATAACGTTTTAGACAAGCTGCTGCTGTAGAGGAAAGGTATCGTAAGAATGTTTGAATGCTTTGGTCAGCTTAGAAACGCTGCACAATGGGCTGAATAGTCAAACTAGGACAAAGGAAGGTTAGCTAAAGGTATAACACCGAATTTGGCTTGGTAGTTTCGGTATTCTGGTGACGACAGTCTTTTTCCCAAGTTTCTAATCTGGAAATGTGCACAGTGATAAAATAGTTGTAAGATAGATTTTCATTTTTTCAAAGCCACATGTCTAGCAACTTAATTGGTATAGTATCATTTTACTTTTCGTTGTTGGAAACACTCCAGTGCTGTTGAATTTCTAACCTAAGAAACTATAACCGTGCATATGTCGTATAGTTAACTTCAAGAAAGACTATCATTAGTGTAATATGTGTGACCTATCTGAGAGTACATCTTTTAGGCCACCGGTTGATCTTTTTGCATATGTTTTTTGCAAAACTTGAAAAATTACTCTGCCTGTTTTAAGAACGTGGCTGACCCAGAAAATCGTATTTAAAAACATAATTTGCTTTTTATTTTTGTTCGTGGAAGAAGCTAAAGTCTTCTCTTTTTTCTTCTGCTTTCACATAATGTATAAATTATATTGAAAATGCGGGTGATGGAAGTTGCTCGAATGGCTAATTGCAACAGGTTTGCAACAAAACACAAATCGCTTGATTGATCATTGCATTATTCGTTCAGTTTTATAAGAAGAATGGAACTGCACAGTAACTATTCCTTCTTGTCACTTTTAAGTGGCGTTATTGGTCTTGGCATTGTTGAAACAGTCCTAGCACTCTATTATTGATTGGCGCATGCATCTATAGTGCTATTCTTGTTCTAACGGTCACACTTAGGCTTTAGTAATGATTGCTCAATTTTGCTTTCGCAGCTTAACGGAACTACAGCTCCAGATTAAGAAAGGAAGTGGTAGTTCCATATTTTGCCAGAACATTTCTACGTACCACAATGTCTAACTCGAGTAAACGAGACGCAATGTTTTTTTAGTTAATGAACGATGACACTCGATAGGACTAATTGGAGTGGAATTTTTGAAGTAACAAATTCTGATTGAAATACATCATATGCCTACCAAGGAAAATGAATGCTCTCTTCTTGGTCTAAGCCTAAAGATGCTTTTCCCACACTTTTATCCATCCTAGAACCAGACGAAACCTTTTTAAGATTCTTATAGATATAAGGATATAATGTTTTGGCAAGCTAAAGATAATTGTGAACAACTGTTACATGTTAACCAATAAGGAGTTTTGTTTCATCGGTAGTAACGATTGATAGCGTACTATCTGCTTGTGGATATAAGCATATTTCAAGGGAGATTCAAAAGTTGTGTACCTACAGTATCAAAATCTACATTGCGAAATTACAATTTACAGCAATATCGAAATGTACAGTAAATAATTTATGGTTTGGAAAAGGAGACGACCACGGTCATTTTATTAAAGAAACTGAAACAACCGTGTTTTGTAAAATTTTACAATAATCTACTATCAAAGGTATGTTACTGCTATGTTGGTAATATAAACATGCAAGTTTTATGTTTACAGGATTTCAGGCTATTTCATAACATTGGAAAACAAACAAACAAACATAGTTCATGTAAATATTCAAGCGTATTTTGTTTCCATTTTAATTTATTGATTTTCATTAGATACTTGTTCATATTATTCATAACAGTTATTTAAAAACACTCTAGCGGTATGATAAAACTGTATACGATTTTGTAATTTTAATACACTCAAGGACCAAAATATTGCATATTTTTAATTATATTAGTAAATCCAGCAAAATGTGAATTTCAATGAACTCCGAAGGAGTCGTTACTGAATTTGCGAAGTCTGTCTGTCCGCATTTTTTGTCAAATTTTGAAATTTTGACTTCAGATTTAGATTCTACATCAAAAATTAAAGACAACGTGTGTCTTCGTTTTTTGATAACTCTTCGGGAACATGGTCAAAATGGCCGCCGAAGTTTGAAAAACAGTAACAAAACGGAGTTCGTTGTGGTTATTCTTTGCATTCCCAGATGTTTCTGCTTGGAATATCACTTTTATGTAATGTTATTATTTTAGAAGGCTGTGAAAAACATTTGATTTGTTTATGTTTTAACATTTATCATAATTGTGCTGTTTTGTGAAAGTTGTGGAAATAGTGCGTTTTTTCTTTGATAAACATTATAAACGATATTTTTGACTAAAATTTGGTTTTCCTCTAAAAAACTTTTGCAAAACGATGCCGCGAAATAACCACAGCAAAGAATTGGATGCCGCAAAAGTGGTAACTTTAAGGCAAGAAGATTACAGACAGAAAAATATTGCAAGAATTGTTCAATTACATCAATCTATGGTTTCTCGAATTATGAAACGGTATCAGGAATCTGGAAATTATAAAAGAAGGGCAAGGCAAGAACGAAGAAGGTGCACCGGTGCTGCAGATGGTCGCTTTTTTCAACTTCAGTCTTTAAGAAATCGCGAGCTTACACCCTCTCGATTAGGAATTGAGCTGCAAAACATAAGAAGGGTTACTGTTAGTTCTAAGACGATAAGGCAAAGGTTGAAAGAAGTCGATTTGAATGCCAGAGTACCTGCCATAGTGCCCCGTCTATTCCAATAACACAAAAGGCAAAGATTAGAATTTGCTCGAGTCCATGCTAATTGGACCATGGAGGAATTGAAGGATATTTGTTTTACTGACGAAACAAGGATTCAACTTGGGAAGCCGGACGGACGAAATAAGGTGTATAGAAGAGTCGGACAGCGTTACAACAGTTTCAATCTGGTTAGTAATGTAAGCTTTGGAGGTGGTGGAATAATATTCTGGAGTGGTATTAGTTGGGAGACACATACAGAGCTTGTGGAGGTTAGCGGAGGAATGACGACTGAACGATACATTGAAGACATTTTACGAGAACATGTTGCGCCCTTTGTTGGAGTTATACGATATGAGAGATTTTTACTAATGCACGATAATGCTCGTCCTCCACGCAGCAGCTGCAGTAACACAGTATCTCGATAAGGTTAATATCAGAACATTAGAATAGCCTCCATACAGTCTCGATCTTAGCCCGATCGAGCATTTATGGGACATGCTGAAAAGAAGGATTCGGCACAGAAATCCGACCCCTACGATTAGAAATGAACTCAGAATTGCTGCAAGAGAAGAATGGGAATCGATTACCCAAGAAACAATCCAAAACCTTTTTCCAGCCTACCTAGAAGAATGAAGGCAGTCATTCAAGTTTGAGGAGGAAACACGCGTTACTAAAATTCATTTGTTTTAGTGTAGACACGTTATTTTTGAAACTGTTCGGTTAAAGTTCCTTGTTCAATAAATTGACTTATGGATTTTACATACCAAGACTTATTTGCAATTTCCTTGACAGATACATTAACCCTTTTTGGACCTACTGCCCTTTTAAAAGAACAGAAGGCAACTGAAATATTTTTAATTATTTTTGGAGCTTGTACTAGCTTCTCATGGATGACATGTTCTATATGTTTATTGTAATAAGAGTAGTGGTAGCACATAACATAAACAAACTTCAGTGTGCTTGTTTACAAATCTGTGACCGAATTTTCTAAACAATTTTTTCCTGTGACTGTGATCTTTTAAAAGAACGGTAGGACCATCTGTTACCAATTTCCTATATTTTATTTTTAGTTACTGGAAACGTCCCCTAACCCTAAATGAGTTACTGGAAGAGTTGGAGAATCCTGATTGTCCGCAATTGCCTGACAATATTGCAATTTTCCCACCTGACAATGCCAACGATACAAACACTGATAAAGACTCCGGCAAAGGGGACACCGTGGACATAAATAATTTGCCTGGGGTACAGCTGCGAGCTGAAGCGGAAGCAAAAGTTGAAGTAGAGTCGGACTGGGACAGTGATGATGACAAACTCTTATCGTCATTTTCGCAACGGAAACAAAAGAAAAAAGATGATAACGACCCGAAGCTTCAAAAATGGCATTCTGTGTTCTACACAAAAAGTAATCGGATTCCGACAGAAACATTTAGATTGTTTCTAGATACTAAAGTTTTAGATACAATTTTAAACTCTACCAACGTCTATGCCCAGCAGAGGAATGGCTCCAGTGATATTACGGTGGATGAGTTCTATTGCTTTATAGAAGTTTTATTAAGTAGTTACTGTTCAGTTCCACGAAAACGCATGTATTGGGAAAATTTGGAAGATATCCACAGTTCTCTGGTTAACAACGCAATATCACAGGATCGTTATCAGCATATGAATAATCTGCACTGCAATGATAATGATTATCTGGATAAGGACGATAGGTTTTCAAAGGTTAGACCTTTGTTTGACTCATCAAATAAGAAATTCCTTCAGTTCGCACTCATGACAGGCAATCACTGTGTCGATTGAAGCCATGGTGTCATATTACGGACGCCATGGCTGTAAACAGTAGATTAGGGGGAAGCTCATTAGATGGAGTTACAAATTCTGGGTCGGAGCTACATCGTTTGAATGTATTGTTCAATTTGAACCGTACCAAGGTTCATCAACACAGCTCCCACATTTATATAAAGATTTGGGACTAGGGGCATCTGTTGCGTTGCAGTATGCAGATGTATTAGAATCTACAGGTTCTTGACTCATCCATATATATTTTGACAATTTGTTTATTTCCCCATCGCTTCTCAAGGAGCTAACGTCGCGAAATGTCATGAGAATCGTATCCCAAAATGTTCACTCCTCGATTTAAAGCAAATGAAAAAACAAGCAAGAGGGTTTTTCGACTACGTATAGCCGACAGGTAGATTATAATTTGCAAGTGGAATGACAACAACGTTACCACATTAGCTTCAAATGCTCTTTCTGTATTTCCGACTCACAATGTGAAAAGATACTTGCAAGCAGAAAAGAAGCACGATTGTGTAGAGCAACGCCGTTTGATAAATTCATACAATGAAAACATGGGTGGAGTACACCGCAGTGACCAAAATATAGGGCAATACAGGGTAAGCATTTGTGGAAAAAAGTGGTACTTTCCCCTAATAAGCCATTGCTTTGATATGGCGATGCAAATGCATGACAACTGCACCGCTAGCATTCCGAAGATCAATTGCCACCGAATTTCTAAAAGCGTATAGGCGGACTATGTACTAAAAGAGGACCATCTAGATATCCAGGAAATTTACACAATTATCTAATAGTGTACCAGGATAAACAAACTAGGTTCTTTGTAATAAGAAACTCAATTTTAGGTGCAAGAAATTCAATTTTGGGTTACACCCTAAAGACTGTTTCGATAACTACCACACGAAAATGTAATTTTTGTAATTTGATGTTGTAAAACCTTTGTCTTACTTAAACTTAAAATAAATATCTGAAAATAGTTTTCTGACCTACCGTCGTCAATAAATTTGAAAATTTTTTAAACCAGGTTGCTCTTTATACTATTTGATCAGACACACAAGGTAAAAAATGTTAGATTTTGCAAAAAAAAGTTTCAGGACTAAGATTAAAAACAACAATCCAGTACACTTAGATCTATATTACTTCTCAAACAAAAGAATAAATCAACAAACTAAAAATATGCAATATTTTTGTCCATGAGTGTATATTATTACTTTAAAAAGTACCATGTAAGATTGGGGATTTTCTGAAGTTTCAAGATTTGAAGAAAATGTCCAAATATGTTTTACAAGATGGATTAATAATTGAATTTTTGCGTTTTTCCAGCTTATGAATCTTTTTGACGGCTGCCTTTTTTTCATTCCTTTTATGCTTGCTATAGTAGTAATTAGCTCCTATGCGATTAGTGCTTCTACAATTTCAGTTTCTGCAATTTACTATTTCTTACTTTATTTGTTAAGTTCACTCACTTTTTTTATGCACCACAGCTTGGGGAAGCCCTGAACAATACATACTGACAAGCTTTCCTCCACCGTTTCATTCTTTTTCTTTAATCCTTTTGAATGAGACATTAGTGTGATGGCGTTAGGCGATAAATCGTCCCATAATCTGGGAATTGGTTAGGTTTCGTTATACATTAGCCTTTTTAAGTCGGTTATACTCTAGCACGGATCGGGCTTCACCTTCCAACAGGCCTCTTTTGAGTTCTACAGTGGGGTTTTGTCGTCTATCTAACCACCATGAACCTTCTTAAGTCAATTTTAGCGCGCGTAAAGCTTCATTTTCCAACCAGTTTTTATCGGTGGCCCACAGTCGGACTTCACCCTCCATTAACCTTCTTATATCGGTTAAACTCGAACGCGGGTCGGGCTTTGCTTCCGTCAAAAATACAGTAAAGTGTAAATGTATGGTCTTGCGTGCTGTGTCCTTGTCTGAATCCGCTCTGTGTTGCTACTAGCTAAGGCTCTACAGGGTGATTCTGAAATAAAGGGTATCCTTTTAATAGGTGATAAGTGAGGCTAAAAGAAGACAAAAAATGAAGAAACGAAGTGGCTCCGTGAAAGTTGAAAATTTTCACAATTTTCCGAAATATTAAATACTGAAGCCGCCTCTGGTTAGAAAAAGGAAAGTGTTCTTTGTATTCTCGCCTTCGGAGTAAACAGTGAAAGTTAAGGAGATTTACGGTTGTTGTAAAACCATTGTAGTGCAAGAATGAAAATTTGCCAGACATGCCTATTTTCTTTGAACTAACGCAGGTGTAGTCGCACAACGAACAATAAATGCCATCATAAGCTACCCCATGGACATTTTCAACTTTCCCTTCTTAAATCTGAAGTTGAGGAGATCAAAGAAATTGTGATATGTTTAACAGGCAGGGTTGTTGAAATGTATTAAGACAGTAAAAAGATAATAGCATAATTTATGTCACGAGCAATTAGACTCCAGTCTCGCAAGCAACATTTTAATCCCTTATTATTATTTAGTCCTTTGAATAGAAAACATTATGGAAGATACTACTAATTATCGCTTCTGTATTTAACTCAATTCCATAAAATCAACCAATTTTTATTTATGTAGCATAATGCTTATTGAAGTTTTTGGTTCTTTGGAATTTTACAGAAAAAAGTCACTAACAGTAAAATTTTATTTTTTTTCCGTTTACAGATCAAAAAGTAAATGTTATAAACGTGTCCATAGGTTATTTATGGCACTGTAGAAACCAGAAAAACTATTATAAGCGTTTAAAGTGCGAGAAAGGTTTGGTGTATTTACCATGCTTTCGGCGAAATAGCGGTTCCTTTTAACATAAGCTATCGCCTAGTTTTATCTCGAGCAAGTAGTAAATAGTAAGTCTGTCAACTAAGCAAGTACAGCAACTTTATTTTACCCCCCATCGTGTTTACTTCTTAATCCAAAAAAGCGAGAATTATAAAAAGGTTTCTCGTCAAAACGTTTTCTTGGAGATTAAATATTTGGTACCTGCTTCTTTCAAAGGCACCGGCTTTACCCTAACAACTAGGAACTTCCAATTTCTTTTTCTAAAAACATATTTCAATAGTAAAATGAAGGTCGCTGACCGCTGCCTATTTAACGCGAAAATATAGCTTCTTTTGTTAATGTCAGAAATGCGAATCTCGTTCAAAAGCGCACGAAAAAGGGCCATAATTCATAATTCAATCTTCTTTCGTTTTCTTGTAAAGACTAAACGGAGTATCGCGACGTTTACGCATTCATGTTATCACCTTATTACTGGAAAGACGGGCAACTTACGAAAATATTACAACAAATGTTGAACATGACCACCGTCGACCTGAAGACAAGCCTCTATGTGTCGGTGAAAACTGTTACGCACACGAGTAAATATTCCAGTTGTATTGCGAATTTCTGCGGCTGCTGCTAAAATGCGTTGTTGAAGGTCTTCCGCGTTTTCGACTTCCGTGCGATATACAACAGACTTCATGTGACCCCACAAGAAGTAGTCCAGAGGATTTATGTCAGGACTACGAGCAGGCCAGCGTACGGGACCATGGCGACCAATCTACCGATGGGGAAACATTTCGTTCAAATAGCCCTGCACACGTACGCTAGTATGCGGAGGGGCTCCATCATGCATGTAATAAATATGCCTACGAGTTTCTAGAGGTGTATGGTCCAACATATCTGGCAACCTGTTTTCTAGAAATTCCAGATACGTGGCTCCGTTTAACCGCTGCGATAAAATAAACGGTCCAAACAATGTGTCTCCTAAAAACCGCCATTGAAATTTATTTTCCCTAATCAGGTGAGAATTAGCGTCATTCCAATAATGTACGTTATGAAAATTTAAGATACCGTCTCGCGTAAAACAACACTCATCCGTAAACAGTACTTTCTCTACAAATTCCTGTTGTTGCATTGTTTTTTGTCGAAATGACTCACAAAATGTTGGTCTCGGTGCAAAGTCATTTTCAGTTAAATGCTGAACCCGTTGTAGGTGATAGGGATGTAATAAGTACGACTTTAATATCCGATGCGCTGTTGCTTGGGAAACGTTCACGTCGCGTGCGATACCGCGGGTACTTATTGTAGGATCTTCATTAATCATATCTAATACATCTTCTTCCGCTTGAAGAAAGTGTGGTGCTCGTTCTTGTCCACGGCCTTCATATGTTGCGACGGTGCTACCCGTATCACGAAGTCGTTGTATCGTTTGCAATATTGTATTCCGCGAAGGCCGTCTTCGTTGTGGAAAACGATCGGCGTACAGTCGTTTTGTCGCTTTTACATTATAATGACATTCTCCATACATTAAAGTTATGTCTGTCAACTCTTGAGTGGAAAACATCTCGCTCACTTAAAATTTTTTCACACCTTGTCACTCTCAGGAAAGTCAAAGACCGACTGATTGTGACAACATGTTCCGACCCTTACATATGTAAATAGCTACCAGCCAATGACAAGGAGGGTCAGTCAACCCCTATCGATTTTTACTTAAGTGAAAGTATGAGAGCAGGACCGGCTTGGCTTAGCGATTAAATTTCAAAAGTCTTTTTTTCGGAAACTATGCAATTTTTACCTACCTTTTTTTATCGCAAATGTATGTACTATCACGCCGCTATCCTCCTTTAAGAGGATACCCTTTATTTCAGAATCACCCTGTATATGACAGTTTTTAACCTTTTCTCTAGAATCCTTTCATACTTTCAAAACTGTACTTAACAGCGTTATTCCTCTATAATTTTGGCAGCTTCTTAAAAATTGGCATGATGACTCCTACATCCCATTCCGTTGGTATTCTTTCCTCTTCCCATGCTTTTCTGACTATTACGTGCAGTAACTGCATACCCTTTATTACCATTTGTTTTATCATATCTGGACCTATTCCGCCATGTCCCGGTGCTTTTCCTACTTTGAGCTGTGCAACTGCTTCTATCACTTCCTCTAGAGATGGGGGTGTGCTACCTGTGTTTACTAGTCTTTCCCTTTCAGCTTCTTCTGCATTGTCTTCGGTCTCTACATTTGTGTTTGAAAGTTCTTGAAAATACTCCCCCCACCTGTCCATAATTCTCTTATTAGCTTTCAAGAGGGTACCTTTTGATTGCTATATTTTGTTCTGGCTTTCCTTTTCAAATGGTTTTTACTATTTTATAGAACATTGTACTGTTTCCTTTTTTGTTTTCTTCTATGTTACGCCCAAATTCTTCCTAAGACTTCTGTTTCGCTTCTGTAATAATCTTCTTAACCTTATTTCTTTGTTCTTTGTAACATTCATAATTTGCTTCTGTTTTATTTATAGTTCTACAGTGGGGTTTTGTCGTCTATCAAGCCACCATTAACCTTCTGAAGTCAATTTTAGCGCACATAAAGCTTCATTTTTCAACCAGTTTTCTTCGGTGGCCTACAGTCGGACTTTGCCCTCCATTAACTTTCTTATATCGGTTAAACTCTAATGTGGGTCGGGTTTTGCTTCCGTCAAAAATACAGTAGAGTGTAAGTGGTACCGAAATAACTTGAGCGCATCAATCAAAATCCCATCTGGATGAGGCAACCTTGTTCAAAGATGTTAAGCATTCAAAGATCAAATCGTTTGAAAGCCCTTCCCCTACCACTATCAGTAGACCAAGTTCTTTCTCACTCCCACTGTTCATTTTTGAAATATAAACTAAAGCAAAAAAAGGAAAAAGGCAATCTGGATGACACTCTATTCCTGGGATATAGGGTATCCATTAAAAAGAACCAACCATTTCCAAGCTTAGTGCTCTAAAGCCTTTTGATCAGTAAGTCAAGAACTATAACATACTGTAGTTTTACCGAGAGCCAAAATCCATAAGGATTGTGCGGGTCTTTTTTGAGGCATTATTCACGAATTTGACAGTTTGTACCTAGCGTTAAGTCAGCAACGAACGATGGTTACTATACTATAACTTGGACCATTTAACAGAGGTAGACAACCAGTACACCGAATGTAAGTTGGCTCGTAGTTCGACTCGAGCTTCGGTTGCCCACCACTGATCTAACAGCTAACAGACAACTCACCTTATGTACAGAAGGTCTGGAAGGACCTCCAAGGCGTCTGTCTATAGGTGAGGTGTATATGACCTAGATACGAAAGCAATCATTTAGCAACTAACGAAAAGTTACCAATTTAGAACTAGTTACTTTATCAACATGTAAATAGTTGTAGGTCAAAAATTTGATTGAACTACTTTCGATAAACATTGTATTCTAAATCATAGGAATGTAGAAGTGAACGGCTTTTTAACAACAATTTTTTCGCAAAAAAATATGTTCAATGTCCAAATCATTTTATCTAATTACTTAGTAATAAAACTATGTGTTGACATGAATATAAATAGTCTTTGAGATATACATTAAATAAGCATAACATTGAACAGTTTTAGATTATTGATTCACCTTGATGGGTTAAGCTAGCACAGTTTATTTTCGTCTGTGAAAAGTAATGTTGATTATTCTAAAAGTGAATGATAACAACCCGCTCTCTGAATTTTAGTAGTTTAGATATTATAATCGTCCTATAATAGCAGCACGATACTGGAAACGTATCATAACACAAGATATAATAAAATATGTAAACGATAAGTCTGACAAGAATCAAATGTAGTTAGAACAATTCCAATGTCAGTCTTTAATTGCTCAATTAATTATTATAATTATTTAAAAAAATTATTAATGGATTTTGGTGGTTAATTTGAAAACACTGAGAGGACAGTCCCGTAAATTCCAGGGTAAAGTTGACCTCTCTGAATCTCGCTATGAAATCAGCGTGGGATAAATCGTTTCCACTATCAGTATAAAAACACATTTGCGGTATGTAAATAGGGTCACGTTTGACTTATTTAGGTCGTGTATAATTACAATGATGACACGTAATCGACCCAACACCACAAGCCGCTATCCAAGCTGTTCTCTCGTTTTGCAGATATTGCAATAAAATTCAATTAAATCTGTTTTCAAAAAGCACCAGGCTGTATTAAATCGAGTTGTAGTTATCACAGGACATAATTAACTAATAAAGAGACTTAAATTTAGTCGTAAAAACTACTTTATATTTTTTTTTCTAATCATGGAATATTACGTAACGACATTCAGTTTTATTACAATATTATTAGACAAAATAGCACCAGATCACACAGAATAATCTAGCTTTGAAATGTTAGTTAAGCCTTTTGAATCTAACAGGAAATTCGTGATTTGAATAGATTTTAGTTTAATGCCTCTGGGAGCATGAGTACCTATAACTAAATTTTGCAACCGATTTTAGAGATTCTGATGAAATTTCCCTATTTACATATTTGATTAATAGTTTAATATTTGTGGAATTTATTATACTTAAGATTGTTGAGAAACTTGAATTTTATTTTTAAACATCGATTAATAGAGTTTGACAGACCTTTTCTTTCTAGCATGTTTTGTAATATAAAAAGTTTGATCATAATTTTTTATGATAGTTTAGCAATGCTCGTTTCTAATAAATGCAATATTGTTTTAACAGATTTTTATTGTTGTAATTTTATGATGTCTGGAATTTTTTAAAAACTTTTTTGTATCTCATACAATAAACTGACTTGTGATAGTCTATTACGAAAATCTACCAAATAATATGCTGCTGCTTTAAAATAATCACAGGGCAATTATGGCGCCAAATTGCTTTTTTAAGCAATAAACGCATTATAACATGTAGGAAAAAAACGTGGCGTAATTAACAAAATTAGATGATATGCTGTATCATAAAATCTAAACGACGCGACGTACTATACGTAATATTTTTAATTCGTACATGTGATGCGATATCATAAGGTAGGTACATACGTTACATATTATGTGTGGTTTGTCCAGTACGTATTTGAATATCAGATGTAAAACCTCATACAGTACATTCATGCATCAGAAGTACACACAACCTGTGTGCGTTCATTAATTCTATTGTTAATCTGGTAATACCATGCTAATCTTTTTATCTATATAACGTGCTTAGATGTTTTACTGTTCCATCTGGCATATTACAAGAAATAGACTGATTGTTAATACGTAGATTAAAAAGATCCTCCCATCTGTGCTCGGTAACAATCTTGGCTTTTGGTTAATAAAAGCTATTATTTATTTAAAGTGATTGCCACCGGCGATATCTATGATATGTTATCTAGAAAGGTTAGAACATTGTACAGAGTGGGTCAAATTGGTTGTCATCATGGGTATCTGGCTCAGTATTGATGATAACGAAAAACGGTTTTTGGTAGCATAGACTACTTCTTTATCCTGAAATCAAATGTTAAAACAAAATTTGAATATCATGATCTGCTTTAGAGATATTGCCGAAAAACGATTTTTCCTTAAAAAAAACTTTTCCTCGTATCTTGCCTATTTGAAGATTTTATAGACACATTTTACTACAGATTTAATTTCCAATAACATAGCACACTGATTCTTTTTTCAAGTGGATTTTTAGACTTGCGTAAATGAAGCATTTCTAGATACTACCCTATCATTAAAGTTGTTGTTCTAATAGGATTTTGTGCAGCAGTATTAGTAAATACTTTTGTGGGCCACTTTGATTATCTCGTTATCATTCTTTCTTGTGCTGGATACTATATCATTTATAGCCCACTAGTTGGCATTGTTTTTCATTTCTTCAATATCAAAACCTGTCGTTTTAAATTGCTAGATTGCTAATCGTCTAGCAATAATTTTCACCAATGTTGTAGGTTTTTTGTTTTTGAGAGAAAATTGCAGTCTTCTTATTAATGGAATGACCATAGACATAGTTTGGGTATTTTTCGGTGGAGGATTGATGAGGTCGTGGGAGTGATATAATAGCAGCTGAAAGTGGAACTTTAATTTTCAACAGCCTCTCTAGCATAATCAAAGAAGAGTGGCTACATCTTGCTTTACTTTTAACTCTGCAGATCCCATTTGCTGCTGCATATCTCTAAGTATTTCAGGCAAGTGATAGCCAACCATGCATTAAATTACAAACACTAAAGTTTTAAAAAAACCAAGTGTGTCATGTTATTGGGAATTAAATTTGTAGTAAAAAATGTTCATAAAACTTTTTGATAACTCTTCAAACAAGCAGGATACGAGAAAAACTATTTTTCATCAATATCCCGAAAGTAGGCCATGATGTTCGAATTTTATTTCCACATTTGATTTTAGAAAAAGAAGAAAAAGACTCTTGTAAACCATTTTTCGCTATCATCAATACTAAGCCAGATATCCATTGATGACAACCAATTTGATCCACCCTGCACATGTACGATATAATATTGTCATGGTTTTAATGACCAGTGAATCATGTAATTCTATAAAACATAATAAAATACAATAAAAACAATTGCTGTGTCATATTTAACTTTTCTACCAGAAATTCTGTGAGTACAGACAAGTTGGTGTTTGTCACATTCTACTACTCATATGGGGAAGAACTTCGAGTAATTGTAATCAAAGGAATATCTTAACTACACATACAGTTGTGTGAAAGTTTCATAGACAATCTTAATTATGCAAATGTACTAATTCTGTCCGTGCAAATAAAACATCAACTTATGAGATCTGTCAGTATTAATCTAGAAAACAGAAGAGTGTCCAAATTAATATGTATAAAAGCTGCTGGTTTTAATGAAGCAGCAAAAGTGCGTTGTTTCACTTAATTTCCTCATATTTAATCTTAGCTACCGTCATAATGTTTTAATAACGTTTCTGCATTTCGAGTTAGACGCTCTACCCATTGGACTACAATTTGTTTAGGTAAGTTCTTCAGTTCAATATAGAAACAAATTATGTATCGTATTTGCTTTTGAACCCCTTCTGGATAAAGAAATAACTGTAAATAAGTAAAAACAAATATTGGTTTGGGTAATAGCTCATGTTTCAACTTCATTGTCTGGGCTAGTTCCGTCTGGTTTTTTAATAATAAATGAAACTCAAACTCTGTCAATACTGCAGAAGTGGAAGATTTATGATAAAACTATAGCAACACTCGAAGTTTCAGTCTTGCCAAGAGCCCGTCAAGGTAGAATTTCTCTACATATCGCATGAATGCGTCATTTCACATCAAATTGGACAAACTTTTAACACGATACCGAAGATTATCAATTAATTTATATAGTTACTTAGTTTGATCTAGATTTGCTAAATACTAGTTGTTGTCTGATCGAATTTATCTTAGACAGGATGTCCATGATAGCCATAGTGAAACTCAAGGTATGTTCTATAGTTAAGAATAAGAAAAAATTCCTGAACTGAAGACTGAAGGTTGGTTAGAAATTAAAACAGAACGTGGCTGAATAAATGCTACATAGAGCGATCTAGGAAAAAGATCACAAATCGACAACTTCTTTACTAGTGTTGCTATTTCTCAAAAAGTGTACCCGTTGAATTGGCTTTAATTACAATGTCGTTTTTCAAAGAAGTATCTTATTCAACCATTACCAAAAATTGTTAAAGAGAACCTAGAAATAGAACTTTGTCATGTATTAAAACAATTGACTCACATGTGATATGGTCAACAAAAAGGTATGAGTCCTGTTTTAAGCAAAATAATAACAAGATTTTTTCCATTTGTGACCACTTTCCTTCAGCCTCAGCCTAATAAGACTGTCAAGATTTTCTGAATTTGAGCATTCTTTCGCATTTGACTCTTGTCGAGAGAAGAAAATCATCGAAGTTGGGTCGTTTTAATGAGTATCTAATGATCTTTAGGCGACTTCTCTTGAATATGTAAGAATTCAATATTACTTTCATCGGGCCAGATTATTCTTCTTAGTCTTGGGAAGTCTTGGTACGATATAATTTTAATTTATGCAATATTTTGCTCATTTTAGTGTTGTTTTTCATTTGTTTGTGGATGTATTAATTTCTTTTTATTTATTATTTATTATTTTGTTTCTACTGGATTTGTCACTAAATTTTACCAATCAGTTTGTCTAAATTGGGCTTTCTTGTAACACTTTGTCTTGGCTACTTAATAAGTTTGCAATTTCTTACTTGACCGGGTCGTTGTTCAGAAGAATGATCTAAGCTTCTTTTACTTAGCCGCATGCCTTATTTTTTGCCATGATAGTTTTAGGCTTTTTGGTCGTTGTTTTCAACCTTTTGTAACTTAGGGACCGGGCGCCTTAGAAAATTATTTTCTATGAATTACCGAAAGGTATTTGACTTTTGTTGAAAGTGGAATACCAAGTTAAAAGCGAATACTTGAATTACCATGGAACCACAAGTTTTGGAACATTATTTTATAATAGTCAAATAAAATAGAACAAACGTTACCACATTAGTGTATTTACATAACAAGCAGTTCCATTCTGTAAAGTCTGTGATCTTTTGAAGTGATGACATTGAAACTAGAGGGCTGTATGCTTTTGTCTTGTCTTGATGTAGATATGATATATTCTGAGATTTCTTGTTTTGCTTTCCACAAGGCAAGAATGTGGAATGAACTTTTTGCTTGTGAGGTGGTTGTTACACTGAGTTACTGTGGTCTTATTCTAGTAGTTTCCTAACTTCTATCTGTTGAAGATTTCTGCCTATTTGTGTCCAATTCTGAAACGTTTTTTACCTGACATATTACATATTAACATCGAGAGCTCCGATTTGAGTTATCTAGATGTGTATGGAAGGTCTATTGGTAAAAACAGGTTTCCATGGGAATTTTGGGGGTCATCTGCAGTTTTTCAATTAAAAGATCGATTATCTTCTTCAGATTACGTTACGTAAAACTTGAACTTGACTTAAATCATTTTATCTATGAATAGGAATTTTAAATCATAAATCACTATGGAGGGATGATGAAACGTGAGATTGTTTACATTCAAGCTGTTAATGTAGAAATATCAGATAAAGTGAAATTATATATCTAGATCTACATATGTATGTTGGAACTTTTAGAGTTAGGGTTTTCTCGATCGTTTGATTTAAGGAATTCTAATTGCATACATTCTAATTACATACAGTTACATAAAAGTTTTGTTAGCAAATTGCAATTTACGGAAACGGAAGTTTTGCAGGCGAGCATTTCTACCGTGATATTATGTTTAATTCAGGTATGCACAATCTCTTGAACAATGCTGCATAAAAGGTTTCTTAAAAGAGGGTTAATAATGTACATTTAATGGAATTACGTAGTATGGGAAAATTCTTGTATTAACCTACAACCAAATCAGTTTTTGAAACATTGCCAAAAAGGAGGTTATAGCTTACCATAAGCTTTTAAATGCTGTTTTTTTATTTTTGCGGTTTACAGTTTACATATAACATCTATAATTGGAAAAAGTCATGAAGAATTCCTTTTATTTGTGTACATCTAACTGTTGTAATTAATAAACATACTATTTGAATAAATAATTATGCTATTGTATTACGGTTACCTGTTACAACTTACTAATTGTGTGTGTTCCTTCATATACAATACACAAAACAAATAATTACAATGCGAGCATAAGGCGCCATAGAATTTCAATATCATCAGTATTCGTAATAAGGCACGAATAAATCCAGTTGCTTTATAGAAATTAAATTTATTCAAGACCGTGAAATACCTGTACACCTTCGATTAACTTCTGAATACAAAGCATTTTAGCAAACAAAACTGTTTTTTGCGCAAATGCCCTAGTTTCTCAAGAATATTGATCATCTTTTACTTTTATTCGATTGTAATTTGTAACCTGGCTTGATGAAATAATGAACTTAAAATACTATAAACAATAACTAGTTTTTTATAATTTACAATGCATAAAACATAAGTAATTGAAATTATAATTGACTATTTGAAGGTGAATTTTTTTCGAAAGTGATATTGTGTTGAAAGAATTTGAATATTTTTAATTTTTGTGTTCTTTTTCAACTATTGTTGAGACTTAATTTTCACATGTTTCTAAATGAAAGGTTTGCGTCAAATTACCTTGACTATTTTCATATCTGCAGTGGTCGTAAGGACTTGAATATGCCCGTTTACAGGAAAGTTTAGTATGTTTAGACATAAATATTCTAATTCTGTTTTTTATTTATAGGTTATACAAATAAATTTAAAATATTCCGATAAAATTAGAAAATGATTTAAGGCACCTTAAGACGTTTTGGTCAAAGAAAGTGGGTTAAAGTTCTTGTCATTCTTGAACATTTTATATGTTATCATTTATATTGCACAAGATAATCGTTTTGCAAAGGTTACGGAGTAATAATCAAGTGCAGAAATAACCTGCTAATCGCATCAGAAAATTTGAAAACACTCTACGGATAAATTTTATATCAAAATTCATTGTTGTTGAATTTAATGCATTAGTGTTATAAAATTTTTATTTTTGTATTGGGAATTAACTTATCTTTTTAAAAGTTGCAGATAATAATATAAATAAACGTACCGTATGATCTAATCCGTGGTCGATTGCAAACTACGGAAAAAAATCTAAACGTCATTTATACATTACAGTTTTAAAGGTCATTTAAACTAACAATTTGATGATCTTTTTTCATTAGTATGGTTTGTTATTGCTTTAGACGTTCAGTTTTTTTTACTTTTTTTAAAAAACCATCCTCGACCGCTTCTAACCGCTTTTTCTTATGGTTTTAACTACTACTGTGGTAATAACTTTCATTATTATATCTTATGTTAATTTTTTAACACATCTCAATCATCACATTATTTGTTTTTAAATGAAATCGATTCACAATATCGTAAAATACCTTACTTCTATTTTTGAGTTTAATGTCAAACTTTGCATCTACATATTATTGCAAAAATTTGTCATACGTTAAACATAATTTTATGACATTTGATGAGCTGACCATACTGTAGGGTTGCCTACATAATCACTAACTTTTTTTTCTTCTCTTTTTAATTTTCATTTTTAGCTATTTTGATTTTTTAAAAATATCTTTGTTCTCGTAGTATTTCGCTGGATCATCTTTACTTTATCTCTTCTGATTTCTGGATGACTGTACAATCTTTTAGGCCCTTTTTCAGAGATAAAGCTTTAGATGCGTTTCTTAAAATAAAAGATGTTACACCACTGAAAAATTGATAATTCTGTTTTCTAAATTTACACTCGCCTTGAGAAATATTATTTGTCGTTTCCATTGAAAGAAAAAACCCATTTAAAATTGAAGAATCAGTTTTACGGTCCTGCTAAGGAGTTTCCGAAAAACTATTCACGTCTCGGCATTTTGACATCTAGATTGTGCAAATCGAACTTCAATTGCTTGGAAGAGCATTAGGGTTAGCATTTTGAAGAAATTGTCATGGGGGTCTTTGATTTTCCAAAATATAATAATGAAAAAACAATTGAACATCGCTCGAACCGGACTCATAAGTTGAGTTTTTGAATACCATTCAGAAGAAAAACATCGGACGTTTCCTTCTGGAGATATTCCGAAAAAAGGTGGCTCATCTTGTTTAAAGGCTTCTACTTGAGACATACTCGAATCTTGTGACGATCTGTGAATGTTTGGGTATTTTTCGCAAATATCTTTTGTTTTCCACCGAAAAAGTTTTGCCTGGGAAAACCGTACGATGGTCTCATATTTACAAATTCATCACCAACTCCTTGGTGGATATTCGATCTCTTTTAATAATTCAAATGCGCCCCCAACTGACAGACGTCTATGGACCATGGATGGGAATAATGGCGGGTGGTACCATTTACTGTGGATTTTTACAACAAAAATTAAAAATCATTTATTCTATTTAAAGTTTTTATTCAGAGAAGCATCAACACAAAAATAGGATATAAGAAATTGAAAATGGTGACAATTCAAGAAATTATATTTGCGAGTGATAGGGTGTTAATAGCAGACTCTAAAAGTGCTTTACAAAAAATTCTAAATTTATACGAAGAAGGACTAAAACAATAAACATGGAAGTAAACACAAATAAAACCAAAACTATAATAATCTCAAACAAAAAAAAAAGAAACATAGAAGCCTGATAGATAGAAAAGAGGTAGAACAAGTTAATAGCTTTAATTATTTGGGCATCATAATAGAAGAAACCGAAAGATGAACAAGGAAATAAATGAGAGTGGGAAAAGCAGGTAGAATATACAAAGCGTTGATGAACACCTTTATGGGGAAAAAAGAAGTGCCCAAAACAAAAGTGGAAGTATATGAGAAAGGTGTTAGACCCATGGTGTTATATGGGAATGAATCGTGGTCATTAACAAGCAAAACAAAGAGTAAAATTACAGCCACGGTGATGAGATTTCAGAGGGAAATTGAAGGAATAACAAGAAAAGATAAAGTTAAGAACGAAACGGTCACATTGAAATTAAAGTTATACCTATCGGAAAAATAATAGAAAAAAGACAGCTGTACCTACATTTTGTTGATTGATACTACTAAAATCATCTAGTTCCAAGAATGTTGGAAAAAACTTTGTAGCTCTACGCTCTTGTTTTTATGGCACTACTTTTTAAAGCCAGATGCCTAGCATGTGACCACGGAGCATGAAATAAAGTCTATGTTGTCTATGAACGGGAAGGAGAGACAATCCAGCATGTCGAATTATTAGATTATAAAATGACAAATATCAAGATTGTTTGTATGGCAGATTAAGTTTGAAAACTTAAAAATGTTTTTTTCATAAACATGGTTGTCCTTCAAAACAGAGAGGTTTTATGATCGAAACCTATTTAGGAATGGTAGAAGAATTAATGGTATCTGGGAATATTCCGTTCTGGATTTCAAAATCAATCTGCAAATTTAGTACTATCAATATTTAGTAGTTCACATGAAATCTTCTTCATCTTAACAGCTGATAGAAGTACCGACCGAGGATACAAATTTTGTGGATCGTTGATTATATTCTCCAAAGCAACATTTTGTCCAAAACAGTTTCGCTTGTAGGAAAATTCGTTCGAAGTTATTCTACAAACTCGAGATACAGACAGATAGTCACAGAAATTGAAAAGCTAAATTTGCAAAATTAAAGAAGAAAGGTCGCAATCATCGTCGATGAAGGTTTAAGACAGTCGCTTGCAGAAAACTATCTAATAAAAACTGTCGAAATGGACTTTCCTAATAAAACTATTTAAAAGCTACAGAATAGATTTATTTGAAATTTGTTGGATTATGAAATAAAAGAAAAAAGCTCCCAAGAGCCCTTTATCATTGAAGAAACAAGAACTCGACCTTGATCAAGAAAAATTGATGGTAATTGCAGAATTCAGTTGTGGTTTCAAAAATGTAATAATAATAATAATAATAATAATAATCCATATGTGTACAGCTGTGATATGCCTCACTCAGTGCGGTTTTTCTATTAGAAAAAAAAATTAATCTAGAAAAACTCGAGGAGTAGACATTTTGTTTCATGTGATGAATTGGTTGCTATACAGATGCTATATGGGGTTGCAAAAAATTTTAAAAGTTGCTGTTAGTCTAAGAGGGCTTGATATTGAAAAATATAATTTTTTTCTCTTCATTATGTAAATTGTTTTTGGGTAATTCCATTTAGCAAATAAATTGTTAACAGTAGATTGGTTTAAACAAATCCAAGAAAGACATAGTATGTTAGGAATACTTAAGGAAATTTCTTTTTAGTAGTTAAGGAGGATATAATATGGCGTGAAATAATTATTACGTATTTGATCAAATAATTCTTTATAGATTTTCAAAGATAAGGAAAGCAGAAAGGCAAAGAGAGTACTAGTTGTTTATCTTCAGTAATGCAAACAATAATTTGTCGAGATAGAAATTTTAACTGTTGGAATAATTTAATTCGGCAATGAAAATCTCTTTATTTCTTTTTCGGCATAGCATAATGCGTAGTTAAAACGTTATACGCACTAATTCCTTCTTCTTTCTTCTATAAAATCTCAATTACCTCTTTAAAAAAATGCGAGCAACATTAATTCTTAAAAGTGAAATCAAGAAGACAAAATTTTGTTACGCCTCTGTGTCTCTGTTTTCATTATACTCCCCAGTAAGTAACCAAAGTGGTATTGTCGCAATCGCCTTATTCATGCTATTGGTTCGCTCATCGCGCCTACAAGGTCTATACATTTTCTTGTATGGTCAACCTTCCTCTATGTCTTTTCTGAAAGTTTAATACACACAGTACAATGGACGTTTCGTGCGAAAACATCGTAGAAAAGATCAATTGATTATTTTTATCGAGTTCGGTATTTCATTCAGTGCGCACGTGTTAATTGCAACTATTTTTATTAACGTAGTTTCGAAGTCACGCTTAGTTACTAATTAGAGGAGAACATAAACATACGTTCGCGTATAAGAACACTATTAGAAACGCCAAAGTATACTAGGTGCAGTGTGGTGTTAAATACTCCCTCAACTAAATAGCTTATGGATGTTAGGTGTTACCATTGTTACCTCAGTGTCTACAAGATTAATTTGTTTATTGTGTGATACTGATAGATAACCAAACCTAATCAAACCACACCAACCTCAACGTTGGATATATTTATTTAGTTGTGGGTAAGGTATTACTAATGTATAAAATTAATTATTTTTAGAAGAATTTTCCTTTATTTGTCTTTTATTTCGTGAAAACAAATTTGGCAATATAAAGTTATCTAGGAATTATTATCAGTTATAAATTTAATGAATTGAAAAATAAACTATTATCAGAACCGAAATAGAAATACTTTTGAAATTAAATAATCCAGTGTTTTATTAATGTGTTATTAATGCAAATTGAGAAAATCTTCCATAAGTATCCTGTTGTAATCATTTTAGGTTAAATTCTAAAATGAAACGTAGAAAATATTTAGAATATTTGGAAGTTGTACAATATTATTTCGGGAATCGGAGTTACTTTTTTTGACACGTTTATGATCATGAAGAACTTAAGGATGACTCGAACTTACCAAAAATATCAAAATGGGAAAAAGAACGAAGCTACTGACCGTTTGTTTATAGAATTTCAGTCTTCCACATTTTGAAATACAGAGAAATCTTAATTTAGGTTACTCTATGAAGGCGCGGAAAAATATAAAAAGTGGAAATTGCAATTTTCATAAACAGTTTTTGAAATTTATTTTTACTGGTCTGCTTAATTCGCTTAAATTCTTGGATTTTGCAGAAGTTTCAAAATTATAATTTATTTATAAATTCGAAAATCTCATTGAATTTTCAACTACCGCGCCTTATAGAACGTGGACAAGGTCAGCAGCATTTTTATTTGGTTACTTTTTTGCAATAAACTGAACAACGTCTTCTTTTTAAATTTGGCATAAATTATTGAATTCTCCTGACGTTGACGATCTAAAAATAAAACCAAGATTCGCTGGGAATGACCCTCGTAAAATGTTATTTGGTGGGTTGTTCTCGTATACCTTTTATGCATGCCTGTGTGCACTACGCATAGTTATACCATCCGATTTGGTTTTATGACGTCACCTTCTTATATATTATATTTATATTTATATTTTATATTATTTAATTCTTTCCTGTGTTTATTGCAAAATTATACAGGAAACCTCGTAATTTTTATTTTTAAAATATTAATATTAGCCGGATCACTTTGGTTCGCCAATGTTCATACGATATAAACAACTTGTTAGCTTGTTAATATAAATAATAATTACCTTCAATTATTATTTGTTTCCAAAAAATTTTAATGATAAGATAAATCACCTAGAATTATAAATTGTTTACAAAACATCGAAGGGCAATATTTTATTTACACTCGAGATCTTTATATTTCGACGTTTCATCATCGCATTTCCCTCTCTACAATTCTGAGCCACTCAAGGAAATAATTTGACATTTCGATCCGAGATTACAGCTTGCATTGAGAGCACAATATTGCTAGTGTGATTTGAAAGAGAAGTTATTACTGAAATGAATTTGAACGATGAAAATTGATCATTCAAGCAGTAACAATAATAAACTGTGCAGTGTGCTTTTCTCTGTGAAAATTCAGTGAGTTTCATTTCTGGGAAACTCTTGTTGAATTTTGCAAACTTCACTCCTTCGTCTACTGTGAACCTAATGTGTAAGTAAACGAATTAGGCTCTGTAGAAATTTGATTTTCTTGTAAAGTACAAGGAAGTGGAATGAATTCATTCGTTTCCTGTCTATTTAATTAAAATCTTCGTGTGCGGTGGTGGATATTTGTGTTGTTTGTAATGTTATGATGTAGTCATGCTTCTCTGGTCGCATCCACTTACTTAAGTCAACAACAAATACACTTAATTGACAAGAGGAATGACACTTGGGATAACAATATAAAATAGCATGCCATAAACTTGCGGAATTAATAATATAGCAACGCACGCTCGGTTGTGCTTATACCAGAAATATAAAAAGAAAAGTTTTACAAATAGAAAAATATATTTCTATGGAATTGTCTTGTGCGTGTTGTCTTTTAAGTTGCAACTGATTTCAATTTTCCAAGTTCAATTGCTTTTATGCTATAGACATAAAACA
The DNA here is from genome assembly GCA_011009095.1 of Ignelater luminosus. Lineage (NCBI taxonomy): Eukaryota > Metazoa > Arthropoda > Insecta > Coleoptera > Elateridae > Ignelater > Ignelater luminosus. The sequence continues at coordinate 558,894 of VTPC01090033.1, forward strand.
ATTTAAAGGAAAATCTTTTTCTCTACATTCTTGTTTGTTCATAAAAGTATCTAAATTTTATCAGAATGTTATAAGATTGTGAGACACAACTTATAAACGAAGTTAGATACTTGATGGAACGTTGAACGTGACTTATTATTTTATAGTAATATATATGTATCTTTATATTTGGAATATGGTCAAATTAAAACAATTTTTATCGGTGAATTAACCACGTCATACAATGTTGTTTCTATTATATCGGTGGACTTTTAACTGTGTTTTTAGTTCATATCATGTGGTATATGTATACTACACGTCTTTTAAGTAATAATTAATTAATTAAGTTTTTTTAATTAAACTATTTACAACACACCTGGTGTTGAATCATGATGTTCTTTTAATACAAAGTTGAATAGTAAAATATAATTAAACTAAAAAATCAGTATATGTGATGTCATAGTATGTTAACTACTCCCACTTCTTAAGTATAATATAGTATATAGTCTCCAAACATACTTATTAAAAACTAATTAATAGATAGGAGTAGATTTTAGATTCAACTATTTAATAAGTACACAAGCTACAGAGTACAAAAATTAGGTTGGATTTCCGTTTATAGATATGTATTTCAACTGATATCAGCCGAATACAGCAAACGGCATGTAAAAATAAACGAGAAATAAGGTCTGTACTAAGTAAATTGTCAGTTAATCACAAAAAAATTAATAAAAATCACTGTAAATGTTAAAACTACCTGACAAATAATTAGCGAATTTTTGTACATTCAACAATCATGTGGTTTTCATATACAGTGTGTCCACATTTCGATGCTCACTATTGGGATCTCGGAAATTGTAAGAGATACGAGTTCGGTTAAATTAGAAAAGATTTGGCTATTTTGGAGATCAGTTTACTTATGCTTTTGTTTTTTCAAAAAAGTTCACAGCTTACTAAATATTTGCTAAAAACGAAATTATCTTTTTTTTTTTAAGTGAAATATCTCAGGAACGAGCAAAGATAGAAAAGAACAGCAAAGAGGGTGTTTTAGAGAATTTACTCCGGAACACAAACAAATTATGTTCGCAATTGTCTTTTTACGTAAATCCAAATTTTTTCTAATGGAACGCCTACTTGATTTCCATATTACTGAACTACACGCCTTAAATGCTTTTTAGTGATACATGGTTTGACATAGCTATTCCTTTGTTTTACTGAGTTATGAAGTGAAAATCATTTTTCATCGTAGTGTGCCACGACATCTAACACACAAAGTCGTGGAGTTTTATCAAAGAAATTTATTTGTTATGCAAAAATTGCTAAAACAAAATAAATACGCTTTTATGGTGCATTAGCTGCTTATTTGATGCTATCTGTGAATGCTCAGTAAAGTATCTTAAAAGCATCTTTTATTTTGTTTTAGCAATTGTTGCATAACAAATGTAATTTATCTGACAAAAATCAATGATTTTCATATGTTTAAAGCCATGGCACACTGAGCGGTAAATACTTTTTATTTAAAAAAAATAAGATAATTTTGTTTTTAGCAAATATTTAGTAAGCCGTGAACTTTTTTGAAAAAACAATAGCATAAGTAAACTGATCTCCAAAATAGCCAAATCTTTTCTAATTTAACCGACTTCGTGTCTCTTACAATTTCCGAGATTCCAATAGTGAGCATCGAAATGTGGACACACTGTATAGAGGAGTATCTGTCAGTGTTTTATTTGAAGGCATTACAGCAAGTTATAACAATCATTGCCAACGTATTTGTAAGTTTATTTTAATCTTTAATTTTTCTACTGTTTGAAGGTTTAAGATTTCGTTCATGAAACAGCTTCGAGCATTAAGTAATAAACAATCTTCTTGAAATGGGGGAATATCAAGGTTTTTGAAAACCAAGCAGTGATAAAGTAACTGCAACGAGGGCGTCCGTAAGGCCAAGTGATAACAGCCCACTTTATTAACAATTAAAAGTAGCAGGGCCAATGTTTCAGTTCTAGATAATTATAACCCATCAAGCTGTCCCTAATTCCAAATTGAATGATTTATCCTTGTAAACAGAATGGACCTTGGGGACAACTCATGTAATTATGTTTTATTTCAAGATACGTATATATGTAAACTACCTTAGAAAACTAATAGTGAAATCATAAAGTGAATAAAATTATTGTGCGATTACTTACAAATGTCTTTGGCAAATAAAAGAATTCCGTGAGATTTTCCATTGACTGACCGTTACATTAAGAACGTAATGTTAATAAATTAATAACGTTACGGATGTGAGTTTTAAGATAGAAAGGCAGGAGAAAAAGTTTATTCGTGTATTATTCATTTATTTATGTTTGCTCATTGATATTTGAATTGTATCTGCAAATTATTTTTTTTGTAAAAGGTTAAGTTATTTAAAAACAGTAAATACGATTTCATCACTTATTGAACATGAAGTGTGAAATTTTGCAACATGGAGCGTACTAATTAATTTAAATTAGTTTCCAGCATTGCCTATGAATGAATAGGTTTTTGTTTATTGTAGCAAGTAATTTTCAAAACACATCTAAAATATTTTGCAGATTATACAATTTTACAATTTTGTTTAAATGTTATTATTGCATGTTAGACATTACAAAACTAGCAGAAAGCAAAAGTACTTGCAAGGAAGCAAGAAGCAAAAGTAAGTTTATCTAAGCTTAATGAAATATATGCTAAAAAATTGTCTTGTATGTACCATCATCATGGTGGATGTCACTGTTGAGATGTTTTCAAATGTTGTACATTTTAAATTCTGCCTCGTGATGGACTAATACGACTGATGTTCTTCAAGGTTGATGATTGAAGACAACCCTCCACGGTTAGTTAGTCTCGAGCGGAGACAAATCACTGAATAGTTCGAATTAATTTAACCAAATGAATGACTAGGGCCCTTCTATTAAATACTGCGGCACCCCTTTTGAATACTAATGCTTTCATCTTTCAACATAAGGTTTCTTTGCTTTTTTTGCCGAGACACGCTCTATATTAGAATATTAACTAATGCTGTTTACTCTTTAAATTAAATTCCCTTTTACTTTTGTTCGTTAATTTCTCTAGTGGTAGCGCAGTAGATCTGTTTTTTAATTATGTAGTCACCACTGAATTAGAAAACATCGTTTGTACATTTAAAGTTCATTAAAACCTGAGCAGCAATTCCGTAGTTTTAAACATAAGCATGTTATTACACCAACATACTATACAGAAAGTTTTGCTTCTGGATGTTATTAATCTCGAGTGGATTTAAGAAAACTTGAAACAAAAAAATGTTTTGTATAACTTTCCCTAATGATGTAATAAAAAATCGTAACAATTTTAGTTTATAAAAGTTTTCAACCCCAAAAGTTTTTCAAGTTTTATCCAATCTGGTCAAAGTGAAGTTTTTATTACCCCAATAGGAAGTAGCAAAAAATTCCCCGAAGGAACGAACGAACGGGTGCTGGATTTTCTCACACACACGTCTTTCTTTGTTCTCATGCAAGTCACGAAGTTGCAAATTGCCGTGTCGTTCCAAATTCGCAGTTAAGAATGGGTTGTTATATCGATTTCTGAAAACTAAAATGCTTAAAATAAGTTTGGTTATACGTACATTATGTGCCACTCAACAGTCCACAGTGGCTTTTATACAGGGTGATTCTGAAATAAAGGGTATCCTCTTAAAGGTGGATAGCGGTGTGATAGTACATACATTTGCGATAAAAAAAGGTAGGTAAAAATTGCATAGCTTCCAAGAAAAATGCGATTGAAGTTTAATCACTAAGCTAAGCCGGTTCTGCATTCATACTTTTACTTAAGCAAAAATCGATAGGGGTTGACTGACTGTCCTTGTCATTGACAGGTAGCTCTTGCTATTTATGTGAGGGGTATAATAGTTCTTCTGGTTTCTACAATGCCATAAATAACCAATGGGCATGTTTATAACTTTTACTTTTTAATCTGTAAATGGAAAAATATAAAAATTTTACTGTTAGTGATTTTTTTCTGTAAAATTCCAAAGAACCGAAAACTTCAATAAGTATGTACAGTCAACGAAATAAATGTTTTCAATTTAAAAAAATACATGAAATTTCAACTGTATTTATTGATTACTCTATTAAGGGCGCGTTATTGCCACCAACGGTAAAAATTAGTACTAACAGCCAAAATAATGTCTAATTATCTTAACAGATGTCACCGTGAGTGCAAATGTGGTGAGAGTGGTGAGAGTGGTGTTTTTGAATTTTGGAAATTGTTCGAGGGTGTAAAGATAACGGTAAGTTAATCCCTTTTCTTCTACCTACTGGTTTTACATGCTTTCAGGTATATTATTCGGTATAACCGCATAATCGAAAAAGTTGTTTTGTTGCATTATTATTTATTACATATTTTAGTTACAAAGTACGGACGGTAATCTGTGATTATTATAAGCTTTGAAACAGTGGACGTTTGTGATTTTGGAGGACATTATTATTTAGGAATAAGATTAATTAATTTTACGTACATTTTACAGGTAATACTACACTTTCCAGGAATAAATAGTGTAAATAGATAATTTTATTACTAGTGCTATTGAGTGAAATTGCTTTTTGGTTGTTTTTTATTGTAAATAGTTGTAACTATTAGATTATTATTTATAGTTATTAGCGTTTACAATTGTTTTTCGCAGACTAAAAATAGAGGTAGAGAAGACATTCTTTATAGCCGAGCTGTATTATTTCCCGATATTCGTAGCATGGAGAGAAATAAAGAGTGCGAAGCTAAATAATATAAAAATATAATAGACTTCCCAACCGTGGTTTATATATGATTTTTTACCACGTGCTTGATTTGTAACACAATTCACGAAATCAAATATTCCACCGTTTTACGTTTTAGCTATTTGATTATGATTCTACAAAAAAAATAATTATTGAAGTTCAAATGATTTTCTAATTATACCGTGAATACGATATCAACTTTGCCGTTTAATATTGTAAATAATAATAATAATAACAACAATTTGAATGTTGTAGATATATTAGTTAGTTAGTGCTGTTTGGCATTTATTGGTTTAAATATGGATAAAGATCGTGCTTATAAAAACCGAAAAAGAAATAGGAAATGTAAGGCAAGAATGCACGAATGGCAATGCAGAAAAAGGATTTCAGTTGCAAATGAGTGTGAAGAAATAGCGCAATTAAAGTAAGGAAAATCCTGTAACATTATTAATTCTCTTGAACATGCATTTTCTCTGGAAAAATATAGGCCAAAGGAATTACATTTTTTGTTTTAGCAATAACGTTCGACATGACCATAATTACTTTTCAAATGATGTTCAAGAGATAACGACTTCAAATGAGATTGAAGAACTAATAACGAAGCGTGCTGTGTTGCAGGAAGATCCTACAATGGTACATACTGAAACAAGAACCAGCACAACTACATCTTTACAGCAGTCATTGCATGAATTACATGCATATTCATACATAACAAAAGAAGAGATAATAACTTCGAACGACGCTGAAGAATCGATAACGCAGCATGTTGTGCTGCAAGAAGAGCCTATAACAGTACATACTGAAACAACTACCAGCAGAACTCCTTCTTCACAACAGTCGCCGCATACATTACATGAATATTCTTTCATAACAAAAAAACAATATGATACGTATTATGACATTTGATATTATGGACATTCCACCAATGCCATACAGTCTGTTCAGAAAAATAGAACTTTCCCTGAGCCAACAATGGGAGGAAAATCTTTGGCTTTCTATTGAAAAAGCTGGCAAGCAAGAACGTGATTTGGCGTTGGAAAAAAGGCAAATAGATAAAGATGGTAATGCGTGAATAGTTGTCTATACAGATTGTGGCTGGAGTCACCGTTCTTATGGTCACAGTTATAATGCATCGTCAGGTGTAGTAAGTACAATCTACGTTTAATTCTGCATTGCACATTCCATCAGCTATTTTTCTAATCCCTAGGCTGTAATAATAGGAAAGGCTACTGGGAAAATTTTGTTTTTGGGCGTACGAAATAAATATTGTAGCGTATGTTTACGTGCAAAAAACAAGAACGCAAGAAGTTGTGAACATGTCTGTTTTAAAAATTGGAACGCATCTTCTGGAACTATGGAATCAGACATCATAGTGGAAGGATTTAATGAGAGTATTGCCACCCACAACGTAAGATATTTAAAATTTATTGCAGATGGCGATTCTTCAGTTTTTGCCAAAATAAGAGAAAAAGTTTCTTATGGTACTGAAGTCATGAAAATACATTGCACCAATCGTGCAGTTAAGAACTACGGAAAGGCATTGTATAAAATCAGAAATGACACTAGTGTAGCAGTATCAGGTCGAAAACTTCTAACAGCAAAGAATATTAAAGCACTTCAAGATATTGCAATGAAAGTCTTATATATCAATGCGCATGGTCTTGTAGAAGATCTAAAAGCAGATTTGCTAAATGGACCAAATCATGTTTACAATGACCATTCAAAGTGTAGGCAGACATACTGTGAAAGCGTAGGAGACAAAGAGAATAGCAAAATACTTGAGCTAAAGAATACGGGTATATATCATCATGTACACGGTATACAGAAAACAGAATTTTTAGTGAAATAATGTATAACAATTGATGTTTTCTTAGGTGCTTTAGATTGACTGGTTGCTAAAGGACACCAACTTATTGACAATCAAACCAATATTAGGGCAGAATTATATATGTCAATTTTATGTAAATTCAATGCAGGGAAACGATTGAACTTGACGCAACGGGGATCCTTCAAAACCCGAGCAAATATATCAGGACTGCAATATAACAATGGGATTGGCTGGCAGTCAGAGACCTGGAAACAAATCACCAGTACTAGTCCTGGTGAACATTTCAAAAAATATGTAGCTAGATTACAACACCAGGAAGCAAATCGCAAAGAGCGAAACAAAACCACAAGGACAGGAGTCAAGCGTAAACTGTCATTCACTGATCCGTGTGTTAGTCAACCAGCACAGTCGTCAGCACCAGACTATGGTTCAAATGCAGTTGAGCCCACAATGAGTGAGACGGAGTATAATTCAGAGCAACAAAGAATTTTACAAAACCTACAGGTCTCTATTATTTTGGTAACAGTTTTAATAAAATCATTTGAAATCATTCACATAAAGAAACTGTAATAAATTGTGTTACTTTGAGATATTTGTCGTCCTGTAGGTAACAAAAGAAGACATTGTCGAAATAGAGGTTGATACAAAGGGTCAGTGGGACAATCCTCGATACATCATGGAACGGAAAGGCCGACTTACTGCATCTCGCTTTGGTGAAGTGTGCAAAAGACGAATGAATCGAGAACCACAAGTCCTGGTAACACAGATTTTATACCTAAAGCATTTCACTACTGAGCTGTCAATTATGGAAAAGTGAAAGAAAAAGTAGCCATCGCAAAATTTGCTTCTACCAGGAAAGTGCAAATAGACGACAGCGGATTGTTTATAGAAGAACAACATCCCTACTTGGGTGCTTCGCCTGATGGTACAAATAGCTGCAATTTCATGTTATAAATTACTATACCATTTTTTTAAGGATTGTTGAACACAAATTCCATTGTTGAAGTCAAATGTTTATTTAAAGTGCACAAGAACAAAATAACCCTAGAGCAAGCAGCCCAGAATCATAAGAAAAATTCAAACTTTTGCCTTCAGTTGAATTAAACAGGCGAGTTAAAATTAAAACGAAATCACAATTATTATTACCAAGTGAGTGTAATATCAGTCGCTTCTATTGGTTATTAATAACTTGTTTTGTTTTATTATATACCTTTATTTTACAGATACAGGGCCAGTTAAACATATGCAAAAAAAATCTGTGTTTCTTTATTGTGTATGTTGATGATGAACATCCTGTTCATGTCGAAGTAATAGCAAGAGATGAAGAATTCTGGAAAAACGTAATGCTACCAAAGTTAAAAACCTTTTATTTTAATTGGATGTTGCCAGAAATAATAACAAAAAAAAACAATTAAAAGGTAGGCATACAACCAAGTAGTGCATTTTATGATTTTTTGTTCGTAATTGTTAAATTAATTGATAGACTTAAATTTTATTTTGATTTCAGCCGTGAAAAGATTGTAGTCTTGCGTTTCTTTGGCAAAAATTTTTTGAAATTGAGCGTCGGTAGAGCCCCCTTTTAATATGTAGAAATTCTTCGCCGCTGATTTTTACAGTAAAAAACATCTGGGAATGCAAAGCATAAACACAAGGAATTCCGTTTATTACTTTTTTCAGACTTCGGCAGCCATTTTGACCATGTGGCCCAGGTGATATAAAAAAACTAAAAGTACACGTTTGTCTTATTTTTTAATGTAGAATGCTATTCTAAGGTAAAAAACATTTTTGAAAATTTTCCAGTTTTCGGCCGCATCTTGACCATATTCCCGAAGAGATCAAAAAACGAAGATACCACATGGTCTTTAGTTTTTGATGTAGAATCAAAATCTGAAGCCAAAATTTCAGAATTTGACAAAAAATGCGGACATACAGACAGACAGACTTCGCAAATTCAGTAACGACTCCTTCGGAGTTCGTTGAAAATTAAGAAAAGATATGTCCGATACTACAAGCTAATTGCTCTTACGATCGTTCAACATTTTCCAAAAAAGCTGAGAAATGGTTACAAATTGTAGAAGTGGGTGAATGACTATAATCTTGGGCTAGATATATGATTATTCCGTGAAATCTCCTGACTATAATGTATATGAATAGGATTTCTGACCCGAGAATTCCCGAAAAATTTTTAAAATTGCTGGTCTCGATTCCCGGGAATAGTAGCTCGAGACTCGACCCTTTTCAAAAATTTAAATTTATAGGTGCAACATATTTTAAAATCTGCAATATATTTTATCTAGTTGTAAGATCCAACAAATTTATAATGTATTACCGTCGACAGCGTTTTACTTATGTTACCTGTAGTTTACACCTGCTGTGCATTATAAGCGGTACAATGAACTACTGTCGTCCTAAGTTGTTACCCCTTCAACATTTTACAACTTGCACTTCTTGATTCTAAAATTTCAATTTTACAGTTACCTCAATTGCTGAATTTTAGAAATACAGGTAGTTTGTAAACAACATGTTCGAAGGGATAGGTTGTTTCCGTTATTTTCTGCATTGTATTATCATGTGAATGACTAAAATGCAAACGATAACTGGAAGCGAATAATAAGAAATGTTGGAAAACTAAAAATGTCTTTATTTGACACAAACTTTTAAAATTTATACCTACTAAATAAGATCACAATTGAAGAATATCTTTTGAACTGATTACAAAAAGATATTTCGAAAGCTCATTATTTTTAGTATGAATCCGGTCTTTGTGCTGTATAATATCTAAGAAACCAGCTTTCTGTTTTTAATTTATGTGCAATAAACAATTAAGAAATTGTAGAACTTTTTATAATTCTAATTAATGCTTTTTATTTACTTAAAAAAGTAGTAATTATGTATTTCGTTGATTCTATAAAATCAGAAATTATAAAAGTTGTTAACATTATGAAATGTATCAAAAATGGCTTTCTAATTGACGTTGAAGAATAAAAGTCTCGAGTCCCGGGACTCAAAAAACAGTCGATACTCAGAAACGCTATGAATAATATGAAACTGCCATTATACTATGTAATATAATATGGTGAATAAAATAAGTATCTAATTTTATTGAACTATATCCCAAATATCCCTAGTAAAGACAAAACAGACGATAGTAATCAAGAATAAAAAAAGTTGAATTTCTCCTAAAATGAACAAAAAAAGAGATCTTTCTATCATGCTCATGCATCATTTATTTTTAGTCATGAATAGTCGTAAACAATTTTTTTAACTTTGGCTTTTAATAATAACGTAACGTAAACAATAAAATAAAAAGTGGTTTTGCGGTAACAAACAACGTCAAGTATGTTTTAAATTTGGCGCTAACTTTTATGTGTTGAACTATCAAAGCGCCCCTAGCAGTCACCCTAGTGAACTAAATGGTCAAAATGAAGGTGCTAACATTTTCACATTCTTATTTTGTATAAATCTCAGAAAATACAGTGTTTTATCACTTTGTGTTGTATGTTCAGTTTTAATGTATTGTTTATAATATAATGAAGTTGTAAGACTCATATCTGGGAATAAAAAAAAATTATTTTTATTTTTCATTTTCTTTTTATTCTGAAGATTTATTGCGTATTAAATCTGTCTTATTACACTCTACGATTCTTTTTCTTTTAAATACGACTGATTTGGTAATGCGTGGATCTGTAATTTTCAAAATTTACATAAAATACGACCATGGGTATTTTTCAGTGCTTTTCAATATGGCGACTTCAAATAACAAAACCTTAATTATTATCTTAAAAATATGACAACGTTATAGTATTATAGGCAAATCCATTAGTAAAAACAGAGTGTTATTTAATATTTTTGATGAGGGACTTTTAAGATGCCAGTGCCCAAATTGTCTAGACAATTCGTTTTAATACGTGCGAAAAAAATGTTTTCAAAATAGGAGCCAGACGCGACAACTGCTTCATTATTAATTTATAGAAGAAAGTATTATCAGCGAAACTTGATACGAATTAAGATCAGGTGTCCTTAAGGTAAGTAAGGATAGATTTTTGCAAATTTCGTTAATATTATCGCGACTGTTTGATCAGTAAACTTAAATTTAAGATGCCTGTTAAAAGAACACGTAGCGAAATTATTCAATTAATTTATTTTAACCATACAAATGGAAAAACGCACGCTGAAATTGCAAATACGTTAAATGTGAATATCCGAACAAGGTATAACGTAATAAATCGTATTAAAAATGAAGACAGATTGGAGCTAAAGTCTTCTCCAGGGAGGCCTAAGAAATTATCGGAGCGAAATACACGATTATTACTGAAAAAAGTGCGAGGTAACCCTGGGGTTTCGAGCAAGAAATTAGCAAATGAGCTACTAAACAAAACCGGCGTGCAGGTGACCAGCAGAACTATTCAAAATGCGCTCAAACGGAACAAATTTACATCAAGCACTGCAAGGAAAAAACCGTTGTTCTCTCAGATTAACATCGAAAAACGTTTAAATTTTGCTAATCAGACTATTAATCGCGATGAACATTACAGGTACAATGTAATATTTTGCGACGAATCCAAGATTATGTTATATAACAATGATGGACCTCAACGAGTTTGGCGGAAGGCAAATGAAGCGCTGAAACCCAAAAATATTATACCTACCGTAAAATTCGTTGGATTATCAGTGCTGGGTTGGGGGGTGTATGGCAGCTTCTGGTGTTGGAGCAATGACTTATTAAAGGAACTGTGGATCACTTACAATATTTAACTATCCTGAAGACAGCAGTGCGCGAAAATTGGGCCTGGAAGGACGTTATCTATTTTACCAGTATAACGATGCTAAACATCGCTCCTAAGCAGTACATTCCTGGATGCTCTACAACTGCCCAAAAGTAATAGAACCGCCTCCACAGAGTCCGGACCTTAACGCTATAGAGCATTTATGGCCAGATTTGAAAATACGAGTAGCAGCGAGACATCCTTCGAACCGAAATCAGTTGAAGACCTTCATCTTGGAGGAATGGAACAAAATCAAACTAGAAGATTGTTTAAATTTGGCCAATTCAATGAAAAAACGTTAGCAAGAGGTAATTAAGGCATAATCGATGCATACTACTAGATATTAATAATTATTATCAGTGTGTCCCTGAAAAAAGAAGTGTTTTTCGTGCTTCACATAATGTTTAAGCAAGCTTTGAAAACATTTTTTTCGCAGTGTAGATTATCTTACTTTTTAATTAAATTCAATGTTTTTTTTTAATTTTTTATTTTATTTTAACAAAATCTTGTAATTATGTAGAAATATGTTTAATAAGCGAATTAGCGTTTGAATTTTTTAAATTTCTAAACCCATTATCCGTTTATTGTCTGTAAAAGTCAGAATTTCGTTGATTTTCAAGTATTGAAAACATTGATTTTGTTGACTGTATTATGCTACATAAATAAAACTTGGTTGAATTTATTGAATTGAATTAAATACATAGGCGATAGTATCTCCCATACGTATGTTTCATTTAAGTAGTATCCGTATCCGTTGTAATTTAAAATGTTTTCTATTGAAGTGACTAAATAATAATTAGGGATTAAAATGTTGCTTGTGAGACTGGAGTTTAATTGTTCGTGACATAAATTATGATATTATTTTTTTACTGTCTTAGTGCATTTCAACAACCCTGCATGTTAAATATATTTGGGGCTGGCTATCGCAATTTCTTTAATCTCCTCAACTTCAGATTTAAGAAAGGAAAGTTGTAAAATGTCCAGGGGGTAGGTTATGATGGCATTTATTGTTCATTGTGCTACCACACCTGCGTTAGTTCCAAGAAAATAGGCATATCTGGTAAATTTTTATTCTTACAGTACAATAGTTTTCAAACATCATAAATCTCCTTAACTTTCACTTTTTAATCCGAAGGCAGGAATACAAGAAACACTTTTCTTTTTTTAACCAGAGACGGCTTCAAATTTTAATATTTAGGAAAAATGTCAAAATTTTCAACTTTCACGAAGCCACTTGGTTTTTTTATTTTTTGTCTTTTTTTAGCCTCACTTATCGCCTATTGAAAGGATACCCTTTATTTCGGAATCACCCTGTATATTATTTTTTTGTAATATTGGAAATTTTGAATTTTCTTATCGTTAGTCAAAAAATTAAATAGAAAAAATGATTAATAGATTTACTAATGATGTTGATAAAAGTATTCAAACGGAATTAATAGTGAAATAATATTAGTTCAGTATTAGAGAAAATTATTTGACTTTTCCTCGTTTAAAACTATGAACCTTATGTACTAGACTTGAAACAAATACAAGATTTCTTTTGTTTTCTTGTTATATTTAGATTATAAAAGTCAAGTATATTTTTAGTTTGAACAATTTAAATATTTAATCGAGACAACTCATTAATCTCCCATACAAAATAAATTCTGAGAAGTTCTTATAAACATTCAGGAGGGAAGTTCTGACCTTTCTGATTTTATAATTCACGCGCGTGAAGAAATTCTTGAAATCGTTTATTTTTACAAATACCACATAAAATCCTAATTTGCTGACATTATTATTAATAATTTATATAGATTTCTGATATAGTCTCTCTTGTATATTATTTTAATAAAATAAAGCAAACGTCTTCAACTACTTTTCTAAGAAATTATTGAGTTTATTGATTGGATAAATATTTTTGCAAGTTTTAAAATACTTTTGGTCATCTTGAAGGTAACTTTTTATTTGTTTTACAAAATCCGTAGGTGATGATGACACAAGAAGATACATACAAAAACCGGTACGCAATGGAGAAGGTCATTGCACATTAAACGACCTTCGCGGTTGAAATCGCCGACTAATTTTAATAAAGTCATATTTTCTTGAAAGAAGTTTCTCCTTCGTTTGCAAGATAAAAAACAGAAATGTTGCAAAATAAGTTTGTTTCTCTAATGTGCATAGGATAAAATATTAATATGTATATTGTAGCTACTATGTAATATGTGTTTTAAAGTTAATTCATTCACCTTGTAACAAAAATCTTGCTTTTAATGTTGCAGTAAAGAAAGTGGGTAAGTCGTACGTGTTCTTGCGTAATTGCGGTTAATATGTAGGTGAAATATTAGTTTTATCGGTGCATACGTATTTTTGTTGTTTTTATATTAATAATGAGCATAAGTGTATTGTTAAGAAATTTTCCGAGTAATTGAAACTGGAAATACTTCTTCAATTGCTTGAAATTATTTTTTGATTAGAATTGATTATTGTTGTTTAAACAATATTAATTTCTCGTTTGTGTTAATTAACATAGAACAAGGTAATAAGTGATAAGTCTCTTAAAATTGAGTAAAAAAATCTTATTAATAACGTAAGGAAAAATTTAAAAACTTTAATCAAAATGGAAGATTTTGATAGTTGAGTATAATTAGATTTAAGAAATGCATGCAATCACATAAAAAAGGTTTTCACAAGATTTTTCTTTTTCGGTTTTCCTCTTTACTCGATCTATCACCTAATCGTTATGGAACAACCCGACTTCAAAGAATTTGGAGATTTCTATTTTTTGCGAGTATTTTTAGACGCAATTAGCTTACGTGCTTTGAAAATAAAAAATATAAGGTCAAATCCAAATAAGACCCTTTTGTTAAGAATGATAGAACAAGGTGGTTGTCGGAGACTCTTTTGGGTTTTTTTCTGCCATGTCTTGAAACATGAACTGTAATTGTGAAAGGACTTTTGATTACACAGGGCTATGGATTTTGTAGGAGCTATAGTTGTGAAGTTCAAATACAGTGGCTCACAGCTTATTTGATACAGTACCTGTTTTACAATGTAGACATCAGTAACTTCAAAGCTAATAAGTGTATTGACAAAATTTGAATGTAAGTTTGTAGACACATGTTTAACGAACATAATGCGCAAAAACTGTTGCAAAAATATACTTCCTCGTCCTTCAAGAGGGGAATTAGCAATTACGCTGCAAAAATGTAGCTCACAGCTTATTTGATGCAGGCACGTTTGCGAGCCTAGCCGACAGATTATCGCGTCTGTTGGGGTTTTTTGATTTTGATTTTGTGGAGCACACTGCTCCCTCGTTTCTGTCGGCTATGGTAAGCCTTCTTATTCTGCAGTAATTATTATAATACTACAAATGCTCGATTTTCACTTAGTATATTTCTTGAATTACAAATATTTAATTAACATGACATATTATAACTTATTTATGTATTTTGTGATAACGTATTTTAACTTATTTAATATATATGTATCGATGTGCTAATACATTCTAACTTATTTATAATTATGCATAGATGTGCACGCTCGCTTTGCACATATTCGAGTGTGTGTCTTCTTTTTTGTTTTTCTTAGTTCCCTTAGGTACAGGGCAACCCGGGCCGACGGTCAGTTACGCCCCCCTAAGAGGGTCGGTATTTAACAGATGGCTAAAATGACCGACAACCTCGACAGCGTCTTTTATCGGTATTTTGTCTATTCTGCCTTTCTTAGTTATGATCGCAAGTAGTTGCAGCCAATTTTTAGTCTGATCAAAGCAAGCGTCAGTATCATGAGCGGAATTTATAAAAATGAGTCGTCGCACAACAATTGAACAGCGTGAACTGCCCATACACCAATATAAAACTGGGTAATCAATCCGTAAAATTGCTCAAATAGTCAATTTGAGTACTTCTACAGTGAAGCATATCATCGAGCGCTTCATACACGAGAATCGGGTGAAAGATAAGGGCAGAAGTGCACCAAACAAAATTTTCAACGCATCTGACGAGCGATACATTGTCCGTAAAATCAAAGCAAATCCGAAGTTATCGGCTCCAAAACTAGTTACTGAAGTCCAGCATGAATTAACAAAGTCATGCAGTGCTAAAACCGTTCCCCGCCTGCTTTGCGCACACAACTTTAATGGCCGAGTAGCACGTAAGAAGCCATTTTTAAGCAAAAGACATCAACAGAGCCGATTTGCCTTTGCTAAGGAACATGTCTGCAAAAAATCTGACTTTTGGAACACAGTAGTACCTTTCTCTGACGAGACCAAATTCAACATTTTTGGATCCGACGGCTTGTCCTACGTCTAGCGATAACCAAATACTGAACTAAACAAAGAGAACCTCAAAGCTACTGTGAAGCATGGCGGCGGTAGTATGATGGTTTGGGTCTGTATGTCCGCAGCCGGTGTTAAGAATTTGGAATTTATTGGGGGGATAATGGACAAAAGCATGTACCTCACCATACTCAAAAACAATTTGCTACAAAATGCCGAGAAACTGGGTATACGCGAACAGTTCCAGTTTTATCAAGACAACGACCCCAAGCACAAGTCGAGACTTGTGCAATCCTGGCTCATATGGCACTGCCCCCATTTGATGTCACCACCGGCGCAGTCACCTGACATGAACGTCATTGACAATCTGTGGGCCTTGTTGGACACAAACATTCGGAAACACAAAATCTCCAACAAAGATTAATCACCCCAGACATTACACAAAAGCTTATCGATGCAATGCCAACCAGACTCCAGGCTCTTGTAGAGGCACAGAGATATCACACTAAATACTAAAAGGAGCATTAAAATAAATAGTTTATAGGATTTTTAAGTCTTAATTGAATTGTATCAAATAAGCTGTGTCATGAAATTTAGCAGTATTTTTACTTTTTAGTTATTATGTTGGTAAATAGAAATTTGGTGAAATTAATAAAATTCCTTGGTTAAACTATATATCATATTCTTCAAAATAGCATTCGAATTTTCTCGATATTCTTTTTAGTTTTTAAATTATTGCCACTTGAACTTTAAAACAGGTACTGTATCAAATAAGCTGTGAGCCACTGTATGAATCTTAACGCTTTTATTGCTTTGGCATAATCTTTTTACGGGCGCTCGAAATATTGAGAAACAACGGGCAAGAAGTATGTATCCTCTTTATCTTCAGTCTGCAATGCTAGTTTAATATCAGCGTAATATGTATTCCATTTAGTGTTCTTTTAAACGTCCCCTTTGGGTTAAGTCAAATAATTATTCTTATAAAATAATATTTTGGAATGCAAAATAAACACTTTGAATTGCTCTTTGTAATACTCGTACCGTAGGTGTTCAGATCACGATTCGTTTTGTACCAGGTTTTAGATAATTATTTCTCTTTCTAGAATAGAATGTTTTATAATAGAAAACAAATAAAAATAATCTTGTGTTAGCACAAGGTAAAATACAACAAGGCAATTCAAGGCTTACTCATACATAAACACAATTGTACATTATTCATTTGAAATACATGCATAATTTAAATAACGTACCATAAATTTGTCTTTGTACCTTTGTTAATTAGCTTTTTTAAACAAATTGTGTTCTATATTTAAATCTGGTAAAATCTACTTGGTAATATATTTAATTTCGCTTATATTAACCTTGTTTACGGAAGTAACAATAAATTACGCTTTTTATTTGTTAAAAAGATCGTGAACTCAAACACAGACAATTCGAAATGTTGCAGGCGAAACTCTCACATGTACATGCAGTAGCAGAGTTTTGTAACCATTGAATTATTTTACTAATTATAAATGTGTTATTGTTTTTTATATTTATTGCTGTTATAATTGATAAATTTATTGTCGAGAAAGTAAAAGTTGTGATTTTAATTATTGAAACTAGAAGAAAGTCGATTTTATACATTTTTTTTCTATTTTGAAGTGCATGAATCGAAGAGGAAAGTAAAAACAATTGTGACATCATTGTTTCTAATTTATCTTTGATGGCTTTAAAACGGAGCGGTTGAATAATTTTTAATTGCTTAATGGCTCTTTTTGTGTAATAATTAAACTTTCCAGATTTATTATTGCTTGTTTATAGCCAGTTTAAAAAGAAAGTTCATTTAGAGAAAATCATTATTTCATTGTTAATGGCGCATTTTTTTCAAATTTAGGTAAAACGGTTGATAATTAACAGATTTCATTTAAATTTAAAGTATTTTAAAACTATTGAAATAAGTAAGAGAGAAAATCATTTCGGACATCACAAAAATTAAACCTACGAGTAAAGACTGTACAAGGTTAATTCCATTATCACAATTCAAATTCATTTTACCTTAACCCATTATAGCAGTCTGTTTGCTACGTTTGTAGAGTTTCTTATAAGGGTGTGTGTTTGGGTGCATATATGTCGCAGAGAAATCTAAAAAGCAGGATTTCCACATTTTAAGAAAAGGGGGGTTAATCGCCAGACTACATCCCAGTTTTTGATCACAGGAATGTTGTCACCCTATACGAGTAGATAGTTGACTCAACCAAATCATACGGATAGGTTTGGCAAATAAAAAACGCTTTTCTAACATCCTTCAGAATTAGCCTTTGGCAGTTTTCTGGTATAATACAGATATTACCAAATGAAGTTTTTCTTTCTAATCTGCTTGTTTCTCCTCTTTTTTCTTGCCACATTTAAACTTATTTGTCTTTCCCACATTATTTTTTTTTGAGCTATTGCCGTTTTATTGGTTGGAATTTCCAACAGATAGGTTTGTTTTTATGCAATGAAAAATTATTGTAATGTTAAGTTAGAAACTATCTTTTAGATTTTTGATAGATTGCGCGAGACTTGAGAGACTTTTTTCCCTACAGTTACCTTCTTGCATACAATCTTCCATCTCGGAGCAGACAGCGATTGTCACGATTTTTCTTAATCACTTACGGTATAACAAGATGAAATTTATTTCGTTTGCAATTTTGGAAAAATTTTAACTGCCTTGATCATATTGTATGTAATGGGGTGAGGGAATAAAACAAAACTTCACAGTTGTAACAAATTGTAAAGTGTTAAAGAATTTTTCAAAAACATGTTCGGACAACTTCGGTTTTATCTCTTTTCCGTAATATATATATATCGATATCATTGATATAAAATGAGCATGATTCAATAATGTGGTTGGTTGACTTGAGCCTACCGAATCTGATGACAAATGTGATTCCCATAGAAAGATAAGACCATTCCAGTCTATTAATACCAAATTTAAGTGGCGGAAATCATTGGGTAAAAGATAATGAGAGGAGCGGATTATTTTCTATGGGAAATTGAACGAAATATCAAACTTAATAGCCTAATCTAACATAATCTAATAATTATTCTGAATTGGATTGATTTGTTTTTATTTATTTTATTTTAAAGAAAAATAAAATTCTAAGTAAATCCCCATCCAAAAAATAAATCTAAAAATCATTTTCATAAATAATAATATTAAAATAATCAAAAATCAACCAGAAGAAAAACTTCCCAATTTAATTTAAAATGATAGCTGGCTTATTTTCTAAACTTTCAGTTTCCATCAGTACCTCCTTGATGAAATTAAACCTAACGAAACATTCACAATACTTAACTCTACAACTAATAAAAAGCTACTTTAGAACCAAAGAAAAAATTCTGAGTTAAAATGGTTTTCCTAAAATGAGGAATTTCTTTGTGAAAACAGTAAACTTAAAGAAAGACTAGGTTAGATTAGGCTAGATTTGATATTTTGTTCAATTTTAACAATAGACTATTATGTTACATTTTGACCTCTCATAATTTTTGACCCAGTGGTCTCCGCCACTTAAATTTGTTATTGTCTTGGTCAAATCTTTCTGTAGGTACTATATTTGTCATCAGATTCGATATTCGGGTATACTAAAGTCTATTCATTTGTTTTTGTATATATTACCGGCAAAGTATATAATTCAGGCATTCTATAGAATGCCTAACGATTTCATGCAATGTATGAAATCTTTTTTAGTTCAAATATTTTTCTACACATTACCTAGTCATTTTATAGAATGCCTATAATACATCAGGAAAGGTATGAAATGAAAAACATAAATCAAACTTATTCGAATTAAGAAAATAAACAGAAACTTAACAAACATCGAACATGTATTTTTTAAAAGTCTATAGAAACAGATTTTTCTATTTATTTCTGCGAGATAAACTTGAATGACATTTACTAGAACAAAGTATCTTTTTCTTAACGCACAAACATTTCATTGTTCCACAATTCCTTTTGCAACTACTTCTGACAAATCCTTGCCTCGTTCCGGTAATTTACATTAATAAATAATTAAAATAAAATTCTGATAAACTGTAAACTGGGATCTAGAATAGAGCGATTTAATAACTCCTTGCTTAGTATCGAGCTGATCTAGTCCATCGTGCCTTATTTATGACAATCGCTAGAATATTTTGAGCATCGCCACGTCCCCTATCAACTTCTGGTACTAGAATCCTTACAATTGTACCGACAGCTACCAATGGAAGTTTTTGTTACCATGTTTCAACATTCTTTCTGCTTGTTTCAAGTTTTCTTTTCCAGAATGCCGATTTACAGTAGTTGCTACTCTAGTTTTCGAGCATATAGGACATAAAAACTGACCCATGACCTTCGCCATTATTTGATTTTTCTGGCGCAGCACAGATGGAATGAATAGTTTGGTTGAATCCTCTGTAAGTCTGAGTTTCACTTGTCTCTTTGAAACATACACAACATAAAGTATTTGATGGCTCGTTAACTATATCTACAGTAGCTGAAGGTTGATCACGTGACTCGGGCGTTTTAAAGGTTACATCCTAAGCAGGTTTATTTTGTGTATTTTCTTGATTAGTATTATTGTTAATAACTGTCTTCAAATCTTCTTCATTCTTAAGATTTTGCGCAACTTCATTTGGTAATGTAATGGCTACTTTTATCTTACATCCAAAAAGAGCCTCGTAAGGTGTTTGTTTGATTCCAGAATGAAAAGCTCTATTTTTTCATCAGCTGTATAAATTTTAAACTTTCATTTCAGTGTCCAGTAGTATTATCTTGCAGCCATGTAGTCAACATGTTTTCGATATCTTTGTTTGCCCTCTCAGCACAACCATAGCTCTGAGAGTGCCTCGGCTTGTCATGCACAATAGTCAATGAAGGCCAGTACTGCTTTAAGTTATAAATAATCTAATTCGCAAATTCCCTGTCATTATCTGATTGGAGTATAGTAGGGGCGCCAAATAGGGTAAAAATATCTAATAAGACGTAACCTATTTCTGTCCGTTTCGATTTAGGTCCTCGGAATACAACGAATTTACTCAAGTGGTCCTGGTAAACCTGTATAAACTTGCAGTCACCATGTGGGTGAGACTGAAAGTCGATCAAGTACACTTGACAACGGGAATTAAACTCGGAAGAAATTATAGGCTTTACAACAATACATTTATTTTAACACCTTTCTGTTTTTGTTGGCACGGTTCGTAAAGTTGGGTGTATAGCTCTATATCATACCAAGTTACGTTTTTATATCCATTTGACAGTTTTTTAATCATGCGGTCTCTTCTCTCATGACCAACAGTAATATAACAGTAGCATAACATCAAATAGTTCACTATCAGAAACGTAGTAAAGTATGTTGCTTCCAGATTCTTTAACAGGAAATATAAGGGTGATTTTCTGGTCAATTGTGAGAATATCATAACGTTTCAGTAACCAATAATCCCTTGGAACTGCTTTTGCGGTCGATTTCACATTATTAACATAATTAATTAACACTGTGTACTGTTCACCGTCAATGTAAACACAATTCTTTACATGTTAATTTCTTTTACTCTTTAATTCCGCGTAAAATTTATTTTTCATGATGCCATACTGAACAAGATTCTTGTTACGAGAACAAACAGCACCTGCGTTGCAAGTCAGGCAACACTGCAATCTTTCCAATATATCATTGCAGTTATTTCATACGTTGCCGGTTATTGAATCGGCCTTCCATACAATGCCTAGGAAATGCATATAATATGATTTATTTCGTACAATGCCTGATGATTTTAGGAATTCTATACAATGCCGGATTTCATACTTTGCCGGTAACATATACACACATTAAGAAACATTTAAAAATACAGGGACATCATCAATAGGAGGAAGCCACGTGACCACTAATTTAAAAGTGGCGCGATATTTTACTTTTCAACGTTGGCTACACTGCCTCACGAGTACATTTCTAACCTAAAATTACATCGGCGTGCGTACGTTCCGTGGTTTCTTGGTCTCTCTTTTGCGTTTTCTACAGTTTATTTTGTTCTATTTAAAAATCAGTCTTTTTCAAGACTAAATCTGTTTTTTGTGAGTTAATCGAGGTAAGTTAGATTTAACGCATTCAAAGTGTGATAATAAATTTTAAAACTGCATAATTATTTCAGTTTGGAAGGTTACGCTTTTGCGATGCCTTTTACAAGCGAACAAGATAAATTTATTTTAATAGCTCACTGTCGAAGTGGAACACAGAATGCAGATGGTTCATGGACCTATTCATTACAATCTTGTATCCAACAATTTGAACAAGCTTTTCCTGAAGTGCAAGTCCACTACGATCCATTTGTACGTCGTAGGCATGATATACTTTCCCCATAAATCCATTAAACGCTTAGCCACTGAAACAGGTAGGAATCTATTTGCATTAAACAAATATGTTTTGCTTCATTCGTGTTTTAAATTATTAATTATTTTGAATTTATCACTTGTAGTAATTCAGTTGTTTTATTAGCAAACTTAAATAAAAAACTGGCACTGCTATTTATTTCTGAATTATTTATATTCATTAAACAATTTAAACTATTTTAAACCATAATCTAACCAACAACTTTTTCTGCAGGACTTTCATATGGAAGTTGCCAAGTTGCATTAAAAAAGAAGCTACGAATGCATCCCTATAAAGTGTCTGTAATACAAGAACTGTTTCTGCATGATCATCAATTACGAGTTCAACACTGTCAGTGGTTTATGCAACACTTGAGCAACGATAACATATTAAATATTACATTTATGTCAGATGAAGCATGGTTTCATTTGTCGGGCTATGTGAACAGCCAAAATTACAGAACCTGGGCCACAGAGAATCCCCACAATTATGAAGAAACAATTTTGCATCCCCAGAAGGTTGGTGTATGGGTTGCCATGTCAAGATGCAGGATCTATGGTCCATTGTCTTTTAATGACACAATCAGTGGAGAAAGATACCGAGATAATATTTTAACACCTTTTATCGAACAACTATTGGATGATGAAATCCAAGAGGCCATATCGAACCATTTATGTAATTTGTACATAAATTGCAATAAAATGTAAAATAACTAAATGAAATTGTAAAATTTAGGATAAATGTAAGCCATTATTTTTAATTAAATTCTAGTAACCTGCTACCTAATGAATTATTTTTTTATAAATAAATTATGGCAGCTGAAATAATTGCGATTTTTAGTTCTGTTATCTAGCATACCTAGTTCTAAGTATTATGTTACATTAATTTCAGAAAATAAAAATTACACGTCAATTATTAATCTTTAATTATTCCCAGAACACGATTGTGTTAAGACGGCTGCCTAAGTACCGATTTTGATAAACGGTTTTTTTAAATATAAAATTAAACATTTAATGACTCTTAATGATTGAGTATGTATATCATTTATGCATGCATAACTATACAAAAAAATTCACTATTAAATATTTAGTTTTAAATTTAAATAAGTTTGAACTTCAAATATTCTTTAAATGACCAGGTATTGGTGCGTTTACCCTACCTGCATAATTATCTTTTTATGAAAAATCCTTCATAGTAGGCAGTTAAATTTAATAAAATTGAAAAAATAACTAAAAAGCTCTTGTTGAACAGCCACATCAGCATTGTTTGGGCCTTATCTAATTCTTGTTTTTAAAAATATCTTCAATATATTGTCATTTTTTAATTTTCCAATTTTATATATAAGTATCTTTAAATATTTAAGTTTCTAAGTAGTTTCATCATATATCCAATACTACGCCACTGGAAAACTACATAATTCTTTATTACAACAGAGCTGCCAACAGTGCAAGATGTGTTGCCTAGCCAACAGTAAATTTCGTGGTCACGTGGCTTCCTCCTATTTATGATGTCCCTGTAGTATTTATTGAATAAACTTCTTTGTATAAATACTTCGGAATATCATCTCTCCAAAGATGCCCTGTTCAAAATCAGTACTGAAACAAACTGCATTGATCAAACGAAATTGGTACCATCATTCTCTTAATGTTCATTTGAGCCCAAACAAAGACACATTCAACTTTAAGCTCTTCCGGTGATTATTTGTCGGTATAAAATT
This sequence comes from Ignelater luminosus, assembly GCA_011009095.1. Classification (NCBI taxonomy): domain Eukaryota; kingdom Metazoa; phylum Arthropoda; class Insecta; order Coleoptera; family Elateridae; genus Ignelater; species Ignelater luminosus. The sequence goes on from VTPC01090033.1 coordinate 582,570, forward strand.
ATAATCTGCATATCCAACTACATATACCTTATGATGTTTAACTTTGAATCGATGAAGCAATGCTTAATCAAGCCTGCGTTAATGCTTATGATGCCGCTCAAGGAAAACTTAGAACTTTGATAAGTATAAGCCTAATGCACATATTTACAGTCAGTATTTGAATGAGACTACCTCCAGCAAGCACGCCTTGGTTTAACGCGAATGCTTAACTTACGAACTAAACTCAAATTTGTGTTTCTTTACTTTGAGTCTGAGCACAAGTGTGAGTTCGGATTTTCGAGTTAAGCCTTAACCAAAAAATAAAACTGAACCTGCAAATGCATCGGTTTTATTAATGTTGTTGTGATGTGTTTATAAAATCGAACAAGATTAGATTATATGCAGAAGGCATCAAAAAGTAAACCATTCATACGGTAAAACTAAAAAAAACTGCATCAGTTAATCTCCGAGTAAAATGTCACATGGACCAATAATAGGACATTATAAATCCAATACACAAGATCTGCCTTGGGGCATTTGAATATCTTGTACGTGTGATGTACCCTATTGATCACAATTTATATTCAGTGAAAACTATTTTTGGGAAAATTGTTGTTTACTGTACCATTATAGAAAACCTATTCTATATTTATTCAAAATATGTGCAAATATTTGAAAAATGAAAATTAATTAGTTTTTGCTTCGTGCTATAATGTGATGGCACCAAAGCTTCCTCAAGAACATGCTTTGTTTGCTATACTGTCTTAAATAGTTAACATGGAATATTTGTGACAATTTTTTTGTACTCTTCCATTTTTGCCCGTTAGCGTGTATAAAAATAATGTAAAGCGTACTATTTTCGTAAAATGCTTATTGCGGTCTGTGTTCTGTGCTTGTTTAAAACACAGGTTTATTTAAAACCTGAAACCGCGTCGTTTCAAAACTATTATTGCGAGTTTAAGATTGCAACAATTAAACCTGCCAGTTCGCAACTGATACATTTATAATAAATTTAAAATTAGTGTGTGAAGTTTGCCAGATGCTACAGTTTATTATCCTATAATGCTGCAACGTTAAAAATACCTTGCGAAATAATAAATTTTCCATTATGAACTATCATTTACCTACTTAGAATATTATAACAGTATCTCTACCAATTACAGAATGTTAATCAAAAAGGCGATATAAAAAAATGTAGTAGAACTAGTGGCTTTTTAAGTTGAGAGTTAAATGACCCAGTAAAAATTAACGTAGCTTTTTCTAAAATAAAATTCCGGTTTTTATGCGTTAAATAAATATTTGTGTCGAGTTCATTGTGTTTTCCATTGCCATAATTGAGCTTAATTAAAATGAAAGTGCACAATAGAAACAGAAATTGAATTATCTCACCCTTTTATATAAAAATTATTTTTTATTGTTAAAAGGACGTTTCTGATAATGAAGAAGCACGAGGAAAAAAGAGGGAATTGCGTTCACTTCTAAAATAACCTCTAGTTAATTTAAAAAGAAAATACGTTTTCTCTTATTTCCTTTCCTGACTATTTTCCTGTAATTTGATATCTAGTTTATCTCGGAGGAAAAAAACAGGTTAATTTTATTCAAGTTCCAAAAGGTCGGTCACTAATTATCTAGATGTTATGTATGAATAACCGGAACAAAAGAAAAATCAGGAAACTTTCAATAATGTAAAGCTACAGGATTACAGTCCAAATTTTGTGCTTTAATTTCCCCATGTTATTTTTAATTTTTTGGTTTACTCTTCTTTTGTGTGAATAACAATATAAAGAGTGTAAGTTTGCAAATTTTGTTTTAGTACATAACCATATTTTTTAACATTTTATTACTATTTATATCGATGCTATCATTATCTTGCAAGTCTGGATTATTTATGATTGTGACTTTATAATGTCAGTCACATATGCGCATACGCTAGCAGTTTTAATAATTATGTGCGTTTTAAGTTATTAATTTTATGCATGCATAAAATATCTATTTATGCTTATTTTTTTTTCGAGTAGAATGATTAATTTCTTGCATTAATATATAATACAGATGGAACTGAATGCTCAGTGTCGGATGGGATATTCAGTGTTTGTTTGATTTCAAAATAAACAGTTAATAACAATACAGTTGCGGTAGTAATGTTTTATAACGTTGCAGTAATATAAAAACGAGTAGTACCACATTATGAATCAAGTACTAAACAGTAAACTCTAATTATTAAGTGTTATGCTTATGTTCAAGCAGGTGAAACAGAAAATCTTGTCTTTTACTAATGAATTGTGCGGGATGTTTAAAAAATGTTTTTATTATTCTACGGTATTTTAAGCATTATTAGATTTTAAATTTAAAATTAATGATAATCATTATATTCTCGTTTCAGCAAACTGTTCGTAATTTCTGTTATATCTATTGTTAATTTTCTTCTTAAAAAAATATTTACATTGTCTGTAAAACAGGAAGTGACGTTTTTTCTCTATACTTCGAAGAATAATGAATATACGGAAAATTGCGTTTTCTTTTTTTCTTCAAAAAGAACCAACAATGTGATCTCGGCGTAACGAAACTAATATTTAAAAATTTAAAATCGCAAGATACCTGACAAAGAAATTATTAGGAAAAGATAATTACATATTGAAAAAAAAAACGAGAAACTAATCAGTAATCACATACATATTCGTCAATTTATCTGAAAAAAGTTTGGAAGTTTAATTGTTGAGTTCTGATAGACTTACAATCCAATAAGTAAATATACAGGGTGTCCCAATTATCTGTAATTGAAAGATACTTAGTAGAATTATTTGTAGAAATATCAAGAAATTTTACTAGGGAAAGTTGCATAGAACTATTGTCTGGCTGTAGTTTCTAAAATAGTTGATTCTTTAATGCATAGGGTGTACCATAAAAGAATGGCACACAAAGTTCTATTTTTTTTCCGTTATCCAATGTTTAAAGCAGTTTAGCATTATAGACTGTAAATCAAATTGTTCTGTCACGGAGTTATTCGATTTTCTCTTTTAAAACATCCAATCTAACGAACACCTTGGTTGTAAGTATATACAACAAGAAATAACTAAAAAGGCCCAAGCTGTTAGGTTTAAACCGTATAGTACTATACTATTGTGATCAACAATTACTAGACAATAAAAAAAAACCATTAAACGCTTATTCTGTTTAGAAAATCAGGAAAATTAGATTTTTGTTTCTCGATCACCTTGTATAAAAAGGGTTACGGCTAAAATCTTAGTAAAAATTAAAAGTTTAATTCAACTTGACTAGACTTATGAAAGAAGTTTGTTAATTACATCAAGGCTAGTTGAGAAGTCATAGATCAGCCAATAATTACAGATACGTGAAATTCGAAAGAAATAAATGCTGTATATGCTAGGAATTGCAAAATTCACTCCATGTAGAAACAGTTTAATGTTGAATAGTTTGGTAGCTGTTTTTTTGAAAGGTTTGAAGTTTGGTAAACAGAAACATTTGGATTATATCTACAAAACCTATAAATTAGTGAGAAGTTTGGAAACATGTAAACATTCATTTATCATGTTCAAACGAATCATGATTCGATAGTTGGCACCAACGAAAGCAGCTATGGGCATGCTTTTCCTAAATTAACTAAGACTATAGTTAGGAATATTAATTTCCTTAGCATTTCTAGTGTCATGGCTGTGAAAGATATTGTGAAGAGAAAGAATTTGAAGGATTTTTCGTGCAAATGTTTATTTACACCCTTTATAATATATTTATAAAGATTCGTTTAGTTATTTTATTTGAATTCTTTCCTTAGCAAATTACTGTACAGGTTGGTCCAGGTTACGTTAGAACAATTTCAACTTTGCATAATTCTTTATTAATTTAATATTTTACATTAATATTCAATATGTTCTCCCCTTTGCATAATACATTTTACGTACCCGTCTTGACCACGATCTCAGAGCTGTATTAATCATTTCTTGTGGCACTTTCTCTACTTCAACCATTATAGATTTTTTAAACCTGCGATGGTTTTGTGATTGTGTTCATCAACTCGAGTCCTGAGATAAGACCACAAAAAATAATCACATGGAGCATAATCTAGAGACGATGACATTCATTCTTCAGGTGGTATGAATTTTATGTTCATATCTTTTAGCCAATTTATTGTTGATTTTGAAGTATGGCTTGGAGCCGAATCCTGATGAAATACACCATCATTATTTGGATATAAATGTTTCAATTCCTTCTCGCAGTGCGTTAAAATGTTTTGTTGATACTATTTGGAATTAATCTTAGCACCAGCATTAACAAACATTGGTTTTGTGATACCTTTAAACGAAATTCCGAGCGAACCATTACACCTTTTGGATGGGATTCATGTTCAAACCTGGCCGCACTTGCTCTTTTTTGGTCTTTGTTATGTATTGGATTCGACGTTTACCTTTTGTCTTTTTTAAGTAAAACCAACTTTCGTCCGTTGTCAATATCTTTTTCCAGTTATCACCTTTTAATAGTTGATAAAATCGCCAAGAGCGACTTCGCCGCTTTTCCACAATTTGTGCAGAAAGTTTGTGTGCCAGAGGCTTTCGTACCTTTTTACGACCACTACGAGAAATGTTGTTCTTCCTATTGAATACTTCCTAGAGAGGGCACGTTGAGTCGGCGGATCAATCTTGCTCATGTCTTTAACAAAAAGTGCACGATGCTTCCCCTGCAGCTTGCGTTAGGGCCCAGGTTTTCTTTTAGAAGTCTTCGCAACTAAATTATTTTTGGTATAATTATCTCTTTGCTTTTTTACACTAGATATTAAACAATTAGACACTTATATTTTCTTTCTTCAATTCTCGTTTAATCATATAAAATGTATAATGATTTTGTAAAAGTTGCTGGATGCGACCACGAATAATATTAGGTATTCTCGATGGCATCGTTAAACCTACTAAACTACAAATTTGCAGATAGTCAACTAAAACAATAGATTTTATCGTGGTATATGTATATATGCATCACTCGGCAGTTTAAACAAGTGACAACTCGTTAAACTTGTTCTAATATAACCTGGGCCAACCTGTACTAAAAAAGATTTTTTCATTACTCTACAACTCAAACTGTAATAATTACTTACTGAAACTTATAAATAATATTAAATAAAAGCCAAACCGAATCGATGTCAATAAATATAAATTTTTCAAAAAGATTATGTCATAAAATGTCATAAACTTCTCGAGAAAAAAGTCGTCGTCGTCGTATCCTTTATCGGTTTAGGTCTTGACCTGTTCCCCTTCACTAACGCTTTCTTGGTCTGCCGATACTTCATCGGCCTCTGGGGTTATATCTTATTATGATGATTGGTATTCTTGTTTCTTCCATTCTGTTTAAATGTTCTACCCATTTTTGTTTATACATTCTTGCTTTCTCTTCTAATGATTCTACTTTTAGTTCGTTTCTTATTGTATCATTTATTATTCTGCCTTTTCTTGTGATTCCTTTTATTCGTCTTAGAAATTTCATTTCAGCTGTTCTTACAGCTTCGGTTTTCTTTTTCTTTTTGTTTGTACTCATGTTTCGCTACAGCTCGACCAACCTCAGAAAAGCTTTGAGTGGGCGTGTACGGGAGAGCTACATGTTAACAAAGTACACTCGCATCCAAAAATCCTTCGGCGGGAAATTTAAATAAAACTAAACACCACCAATAACATGTAATGAATTTAGGACAACTTTTTGTCGGTTAATATACTCGAGTAAAATTATGCTCCTGATTGGTCGACGTTGTTTGTTATTAAAATTAGTTCGCATATTTTCCGGGGCTTTTCTGAGGTTGGTCGCGCTGTACCATACAATGCAACTGGAACTGCTAAAGCTTTGTATAGTCGTATCTGTGTGTCCAATCTTGCTTTATTCTTAAATGTTTTTGCTATGACTCCACATACAGATTGGTATTTATTGACCTTATTTCTATAATCTTTCTCGTATTCGTAATTTATGTCGCATTCCTAGTTGTGAAAATGTGATATTTGTTCTAGAGGTGTGTTTCGTAGTATTATTTTAGTTCTTATACCATATTTTCCCCAGTGCGCCATTGTCTTTGTTTTCTTAATTGATATTTTTCCATTATAGTCTGTTACTATTTTATCTAATAGATATACTTGCTTTTGTAGGTCATTTTTGTTTGGTGCTGTAAGTACTTTGTCATCAGCGAAGAGTAATATATTGAGAAAGTAGTTTGCATTAATCTTCGTTCCTTTTGGAGCTATTTCTTTCCACTTATTATTTGATTTATATATGATATTAAAAAGTGTGGGCACCCTTGTCGTCAAAAAGTCAAAATCATAAATAAATATCCTAAAATACCACTGAGTTGCTGTAATTAGCATTGAATTCTAAATAGCAAGATATACAATGCGTTCCATTTAAAGAAATTTGGGCTTCATGAAACTCCATGTGCAGTAGAGAATAATTTTCGAAAGTATGTACAATGATTGTGCGCAACTTTCCCTAGTAACATCTTTTGATATTTTTACAAATATCGATGCTATACTTCGACTATTGGTACATTTCGTATACAGTCTGTCCACATTTCGATGCTCACCATTGATGGTATCTCGGTTATTAGAAGACATAGAACAAAGGTTAAATGGGGGATGTTATGTAGAATTCAATACTCGCAACAAATCTCATTTTAAATTCACCCTAACTAACCAACAACCCAATATGGCTGCCTATGAAAAACAAAGGATAGCGCTAATAACTTGAAATCAAATGATGATCGGGGGTTTTATCATCATCAAAAAATCTGTCTGAATATTATAAAACTTTAGAATTAGGTGTTATAGAGTTATTGAGAAAAATTGAAATCGGCAAATTTTGGTTTTTTCAAAATATCTTAAAATTTATAAAAGTTAGGGTGAATTTGAAACGAGATTTGTTGCGAGTATTGAATTTTACTTAACATCCCTTATTTAACCGTTCTTCTATGTCTTCTAATAACCGAGATACCAATGGTGAGCATTAAAATGTGGACACACCGTATGACAATTTATATAGATTGGTCTAATAATAAATGCTGATCAGGGAAGAGTAATGGACTAATGGTTTTGATACAAACAGAACAAAATTTTTATTCGGTTTAGCTATAATAGTAAAAAAATAATTGCTTCTGCAGTAAGAATTCGACGATAACCGACTTACATATCGATGACCCCAACCAACTATCGAACTCAAAATCCATAGTTTTGAGATATTTGAAATATAATATTGTAAAAGCTTCATATATCTTTATGCTACTATCGAAAGAAAATTTGCAATTTTTATAGTTGACTAGGCTCAATTCGGCTAGCTGCATTGACATAATTTCACTGATTGGCCCAAAAAAAAACTGATAAGCTCGATGAGCGTGATCGACGGATTCAAAGAATTTAGTATTATGATCCAAATTAAGCCAACCTTAAAAACAAGCTCGAAAAGCGCCAAACCTTTTTAGAAGCAAGGTTCACTTTAGTAAGAAACCTAACTTTAGGCTAAACCGCTTAGTTGTAGGATTCTTAAGGAAAAAGCAACTATTGAAAGCTTTCCTATTTCACGGTGATGGGAACAATAAAAAATTAATTTGTACAAACATAAGTCAAAGCAGCTAATAGAATGCAAGCAAAATTACCAAAACACATGCACCATCAGAAAGAATATTTATTAAAAGATTACGAAGGGCTAAAAGTAAAAAGATTTCTAATTGAAGAATAGCAAAGAAGAAATCTTGTGCTTTTTAACCATTTCTAACCAAAACAAATAGTATTATAAGCACATAAATTTGTACATTGCGTTATTGACTTAACGACCTTTTGTTGAATGTGATTCATCTAAACGCGTTACAACAGAGTATTTATTAATCCTCTTTTCTATTTTAAGTAATTTTCTGTTCTATTTTTAACTTCTAAATTAAAATCTACAAAATCATCTTTTAAATTGTCTTGATACTAATTACTGTAATTGTGTCGTTGCTCGTGAATTGAACTTTTTCCTCAATGCATCATCGTTTGGTTGTAACCCAGTTTGTGTTATACATTTTCGTCGTCTGTTGACAATGGTTTGCCTTATTATCTTTCAAGAGATTGTTTACAAAGGTTTAATTTTCATGTATGATTCATGCAGGAATTTACACATTTAATTAATATTGATAATTATTTATTATAACGTTAGTCATGAAGCTCTTTTAATGATTATTGAAGAATTTATGTATTATGTAAATTAAGAAAGTCTAGAATAAATGCAGTTATGTATTTATTTTGTTTTCCCTGTTAACCGGACGTACTCGTAGATAGTAAAATGAATTCAATGAAAAAATGGTTTTTTAATGGTAATTTCTCGAAACGTTTTGACACATTTATGTGAGTATAAATAAAAAGTTACGTTTATAATTACATAACTAGAAATAGTTTTGCGAGGGAAAAAGGAAGATGCAATGATTAAATCAGTTTTATTGGGAAAAACCGTCTCTGTTGGCGTAGTTTACTAACCTCACCAAATAAAGTGGAATTATTTGAAAAACCACCAAAACCATAATCAAGTATGAGATTAGTAAACTTGGAATTTTATTTATTGTGTGCGATAAGCACTTGGTATGGTATGGTATGGTATGGTGAAAAAGTCAAGAATTTAATGAGTAGATGTAACGTTTATTAGAAGGATAAAATACGGTTTACTATTTCTTGTTTTTACTGAAGTATATAAGAACCTCGGTAGCAACATTCTAAAACATTTGCTGTTGACTTTCTTTGGAATAATTATTGTGTTTAAATATATTTATCAGTATACGCCTTGTAGATAGAAATGTTATATGAATCACCTGGATGTTGTAAAGTGACCTATTGCACAATAAGTTTATGTTGCAATATTATTAACAACCGATGTGAAAGCTGAAATTCGACACATTAACATAGTGTATTTGTACAATTAAATTGTTTTTTTCATTATGCACTTTTATTTTATATTGACAACCAGATAGTTGGTATCTTTGTATTGTAATATGATCTTTTTTTATCTTTCCTTGTCGTTTTCAAATTTTAAAAAACATTCTGCATTTATTATTACATTAAGCATCATATGCAATTTGAATGGGTAAAATAATTTGTTCGTAATAGTTATTTCGGTCAGAGTTTATTTGAGTTTACATTTAATACTTTCACTCGTCATAGATATAAGAAAGAATGTGATTCTAGACATTGTGATGCACTTTTAATACGTTTTGGCTAATTGTTGCAATCTTTTTAAATCCATTATTTTCCATATTGAAGTTAAGACCACCTGCTTATCTAAATCAGTTAATTCTATTTCTTTCGGTAAATTCTTCACTTCACATTTTTATATTTTTAAGTGGCACTGCGTTTGTGTTTTCACTATGTACTACGTTCTCCAATGTTTCGTACATAAGACATAACCAATAAATTCTGTCTCACATGATAGAATAAGTTTTATTAAGTTGTCAACTTCATATGTGCTTTTTATACCGTGATTGATACTTTATTGATTCGTAAAGTAAATAAGTGGGCGCATTTGCGTCAAGGTATTTCTTTTATAAACATACACAATTTTTCCGACTTATAAATATTTTTGTTTCTTTACCTCTGGAGTAGTATTATTACCTTTGATACATCTTTCCTCGTATGTATGTTTATTTTATCGCAGTCTTTTTATAGACGTCTATATAATAACATGTTTTGTTATTTGTTTGGTTGAAAAAAAAGATCTGAAAGTATAGCTGTTAATCCTAAAGATAAACCGTGCCTTCAGCAGAAGACTTCAGGATTAAAAATTGAAGACTGGATACTATTCGAGATGATTCTGTTGATTTTGAGATTTTATGAAAACTAAATTAAATTCTAATTGATAAAATGCAAAGTGAGTTGCGTAACCTCAAAATTAAGTACAATACACAGGGACGTACTACAAATTTTTAGTAATACATGATATTATTATTATACTTTTTGTACCCAAAACATGGAATTCATCTTTGTTTTCCGTATGATATGATATTTTATACAATTTTTCATAGTGCAACACGTAGAATTAACAATTTTATTAACTTGCAGTTGTTGATTATTAATTTGAAATATTTTTGTTTCAGAGGATCTAGTTATTACACTTCTTGCCAGGAGGAATTATTTAGGTAAGTGCTTTGTATTACAGTTATATTGATTTGGTTAAATATATCGATGGTGTATGACAGTTTTTAATTAGCAAATGCAATAATATTAGATAAAATAAAATAAAAAAATCAAAGCATTCATTTAACTTCTTAGCTAAATATTTTGATAATATAATCAAAATGAAAGAAAACAATTAAAGGAGTTTCGAAATCAGCATTTTTTATACCAAAACTATCGAGACCCGCAATGTTTGGAACGAAGATTTTTAGTTCCGGATAGCTTTACAGTTGAATCTAAAATTTAAATTTCAGCAGCTTTACCCATTTTGTTGAAAAGGTGTTGATACGTTGATTAGCAAACCATGCATTATTTTTATTTAAAATAAAGTTAGAATTTCTAAAAGGTTCGTGCGTTCATAGAAGCGCTTTCCACCTACCAAACCATAATTGAATCTTTTCGATTGGGTATATTGGTTGACGGTAGGATTGATTTTTTCTTAAATACCTTTGGAATTTCAAACCCGACTTTGTCGGAAGAGATTTTCTTTTCCAACGAGCAGCATAAAATTATCTAGAGCAATTATTACTAGATTTGTGATAGCATGGGAAAATTTTTTTGGGAAGTTTGCTTGGCAAGCCTGTATTCACATAAGGTCGCAGAATTAAATAGAAAATGAACTATCTGGTAAATTTCTCAAATATTTTTCTGGACGATGCACAGAGGTACAAAAAAACCGATCTAGGCGATCAAAATTCATTTTACCTGTAATGTCTAATTAATGTTATTTTTACATAAATGAGTTCTAGAAGGTCTAATGAACTAGAAGCACAAACATTATTTCCGCACACTTCTCTTGTCGTTACATATAAACAAGTTTAGACTAGTATTTGTTCGTGGTGTCAACAAATCATTGTTAGTATATTTTGATGTGTCACAATAGACAGTTATTTGAGACATTTACTACATTTGTTTTTAAGTAAGAATTATTATGGCTAAATCGCCTAAAGGTAAGTGTTTTATAAATGCATCTGAAGTATTCAAGAATATGTTGCAACTACTTCAAAAATAGTTTTATATTTACGCACAAATTGAACTTATTATTAATCAAGCATTAATGTTTGACTAAGCATAGTTGCGTTTGAAACAACTTGCAACAAATTACTGTGTATTGTTCAAATAGCTCATTTATCTGTCTGAGTTGGCGTGTGCCAGTGTTGGTCATAATTTGTCATAATTATGTTGTATGATTATTTTAGTTCCTTCGGGTCTAATTCGAAGAGGAGAGTTGCTGGAAGTATGGCATAATAAACCCGACAAAGAAAATAGAATTGATGCAATTTATGCATATATTGTTCAAAAGTTAAAGTTGCACGACTGTACAGAACCTGTCAAAGATATTTTAAGGAAAAAAAGTGAAAATATTTGCAAACAAATGCGGCAAAAATGGCAGAAAAGCCATTCAAGTATGTATAACCTTGGACATAAATATTCTCAGTGACTTGATGGATATTTTATCTTTGACGACATCATGACACACACGCCAACAACAGCTAAAGCAGTTGGAAGACTGGCAAAAAGGTTTTCGGAATATTCGGATGTGACAAAGCGACGACGAATTCATACATTGTTGGAGAAAAGTGCAGAGAAGCTAAGTTTTGCTACACAAGTGACTTTACGCGCTCAAGGCTTACGAACAGCTGCAGAAATGGTTAAAAGAGTGTCTGAGTGTTCAGAAAACGCACGGCAGTTAAAAAAAGCAATCACTCAGAGCTTTAGCTTCCTTTGTACAAAAGAAACTAACTAAAAAACAGTATGTAGCAATACATACTGAGACTAAAACCCACAACGCAGACATATACCCAACATACGCAGAATTACTATTGGCTAAGAAACGCTGCTACCCGGAAAATATAAGTGTAACGGAAGTTTCAGCAAAAATTGTATTGCAGTCGTTGCTTGACCACACTGTTCGGCGTATAATGATAACCCTAAAGGACGTATTGCAGCGGGTTTGCGCTAGTTCTGGAAATAGCGTAAATGTGCGTGCGATTTACAAGTGGGGATGTGATGGTGCCGCGGGGCAGCAGAATTATAAGCAACGCTTTGTCGACAGTGATCATAATCACGATGATTCATTTATGTTTGTGGTTTCATGCGTTCCTATCCGACTTGTGGACGAAAATGACACTATACTTTGGCAAAACAACCGACCTTCTTCCACAAAATTTTGCCGACCCATAAAAATTACTTTCCAAAAGGAAACTGAGGAGATGGTACAAAAAGAAGTGGGGATAATCAAACACCAAATATCACAGCTTAGGCCAGTAGAAGTTACAACCGATAGTTCTGTTTTTGTAGTAACTCATTCTTTACATCTGACCATGATCGACGGAAAAATAGGTGGTATCCTTACAGGTACGTCAGCTTCGAAATGCTTCATTTGCAAGGCAAATCCAAAAGCAATGAATAGCTTACAAAGTCATTCCCAACGGACTACATGCACAGAAGCGCTTACGTTTGGTTTGTCCTGTTTACACGCATGGATTAAGTGTTTCGAGTGTATATTACATGTAGGTTACAAACTTGATATAAAAAAGTGGCAAGCACGAAATACCGACAAAGAGTCTGTTAAAATGCGTAAAGCCCTTATACAAGATAGACTGCGTAAAGAAATGGGCCTTCTCGTTGACATTCCTAATCCCGGCTTTGGAAGTACCAATGATGGAAATACAGCGAGAAGGTTTTTTTCAAATCCAACGTTAGCTTCTGACATAACAGGTGTGGATCAAACTTTGATATATATGCCTCCAACGATGCACAAGCTACTAATACACGGGGAAGAAATCATCAAATCTTCTATTGTTCCTATAGGACAAATGTCAGAGGAAGCTCAGGAGGCGAAGCACAAAGACCTCAAACGCTTTCGACGGGACAATACAAGAAAAATTTATAGAAAAGCAACAATGGAAGATTTGATGAACATGGCTCTTATAACGTCAGATCAGCAGTTTGTCGCATCAACCATCTAAAAAAAGTCGACCATTATCGCCTGAGATAATAAGTCTTCTTAAATGTTCCTATGAAATAGATAAGTGTGACACAGAGGCAGGTAGTGAATCGGATGATGAGTAGTGATGATCAGTGGTAATTCATATTATCTATTTTATGTTAAATATTTATTATAATTTTGTGTTATTAATTGTTAATTTAAATAAATTCATTTTTAAGTTTCCTTAGCAGTACATTATTATGTTAATACTCTGCATATATTATAACCGAAGTTGTATCGTATGATTTATTTACTTGTACTAATTGTCTATAAACATAAAATACCAGCTTACACTAAAAGAACCTTTTGGAAATAATTTTGATCGCCTAGATCAGTCATTTACACCACTGTGCGATGTTTAGATCACTAAAACTATTGTACTTGTTAGATTAAAATTTAATCGATTGTTTTTATTTGAGATCAGTCATTTGATATGATCAAGTGTTTTCAAAATAGAGCAAAGAGCGACAAAAGCACCCACCTAATTTAAACTACTAAAAATAGAACATTATTATTATGTCAACGATCAAATTATTATAAAACGTTGAACCGTTTATGTTAAAGAAAAAACTTGATAAAATATGACACATTCTTCAAAACCAGTTTTTCAGTATTTTGACTAACAGACCAGTTCCAGCGACCTAAAATGCATTAAAACCTAACGGTCACAAGAATGGTTGTCTCGGAGAGTCAAAACTGCGCGGCGTGCAATAATTTGAGTAGATCAAAGATATTTGTGCCTTAAGAAGTTTTCCCGATTTGAAACATTCCTGATAAAAAAGAAGTTATGACCGAAAAAAGGAAGTATATCCTGTATAAAAACTTACAGGGTGTCCTATTTAAAAGATTCAGTAATTTATAGTTAATAGACCTTTCTTGGCAGTCTTTCATAGTCAATTACTATGGCAACAGATCTATGAAAAATAAATGTTGTGGTTTAATCGGTCCATTAATGCAAAGTCAACAAAATTTGTTTTTCTAACACCGTGTTCGAAAGTAAGCTTTTCTTTATTCATTTTGCTATGGAAACTAGATTTTACTTGACCAGTCTAGTACTAGTACGGTAAAGTACTTTTTCTATTTTGCGTTTAGAATAAGTCTATTCAAGCACCCAAATGACGTCATTTGAATGCTAGAATAAGTCGTTGGCGTGATGGAATAGACTAGTAAAATTTACTGTATTGATGTTGGTAGCGTTGAACTGTCATACGTCAAAGAACAAAGCAAATTAATAAATAACAATGAAAAAGAAGTTTTTTTCACAGCCGCCCAAAATTACGCCACATAAATGTCACCAACCATCATAAAATTCACTAGATTTAAAATTTTTATTTTTTAATTTAGAAAATGGTATAAAGCGGCAAAATAGAAAAAATAGTATAAGACACTCGTTGCAGAAGGTCCTTCAAGCACTCATTTGTTCTTCAACTCGCCGCTATGCGGTTCGTTTCGGAATTTCAAATTCGTGCTTGAATAGATGTCTTCTGCAACTTGTATTTTAATATACTATTCCTGACTCGAAAAAAATAAGTATAAACTTCAAGAAAACATTAATTTATTCTTGTTCTGGAGGTGGACATGAATACTTTTCACTATCACTTTCACTCATTTTTAAGAAATACAAAACCAAATTGCAAATAATTACATAATTACACAATTACGCAAAACAGGTCAGAGCATGTATTTTTTATATTTACAATTTTGTTTTTGTCACCTTGGATACATACATAGCATACATACAGACAACATGATTTTTGCAAACAAAATTGAAACGGTTTTTAATTATTTGTAGTTTCTGCTTTTATATTGTTTCAAGTTTTTTACATCAAATATATGTAAATGCAAAAAACGTTCACAATTAAAAATACTGTACAACTTTATTTACAGATTATTTATGAAATGCATTTTATTATTAATTTTTAATACAAATTTAAAGTGCTGCCAGGCAAGTACTGAAATTTGGCAGTTTCAACAAATGAAAAATTTTGTTGTTTGGTTATAGATATTGACTTCTAATCAAGAGATCCGGGTTCGACTCCTGCTGCCGGTTACTAATTTTTTTCTATTTTTTTTTAAATTTTTATTTGACATTTCCTTTTTGTAATAATTAACTAGAATAATCTTATATAAAAAAACTTAATATACAAATTAAAGAAAAATCTAAAAACGTCACAAGATGTCCGACGGCGGAGATCGAACGCAGGACCTCTACATTAGAAGTCAGACAGTGATCCACATGACCACATTATTACATTCTTAGAATTTGCCAATTATGGTAATATTGAAAGTACAAGACCTTACATTTATAAATTAAATAAATTTAGTTCATTTCTGGACACTTTTACATATTTGCCGTAAAATCAACAGGGAAGATAATAAAAGCATAATTTGGTATACCTATATGTACAATATCGGTACCAAACACCACCCTGTATGTGATTACGGCATCGAAAAAAACCGATGTTAGAAAAAATATTGTACGTAACATGTCAGTAAAATATCACTTTCCTGACTAGTTACGTAAACTACTATTTTCTGTAACAGAGCAAGGCTAGATGCTAGTTTATAGATATGGCAAACTGTATATTGATACAAATACTGTCTACGAAAGTTAATAACATCATATTTAAAATAGAAAGGTTTCATTGTGACACTCGCGCAAGTAACATTTTGTATAACGATAAATTATTTGATAGAGCACTTTTAGTACCAAAAGGAATTGTTTTCTAATTTTTGCCACCTCTCTATAAAAAGTGAAGTCGTGAAATAATTCGGCTTAGGTGAGACACCTTGTATACGTAAACAAAACCTCCTGGGTGTGTATTTACATTAAAATAATTTCATAATTTGACATGGAAAATTTGTTTTTTCACGTTCGTTAAAAAAAAGAGCAACATTTTTCATTTTTTGTTTATAAAAAATGTTTTTATTATTTCTTGGCAACAATAGTAATTTTGCCTGGAGCATTTTTCATTCGAAAGTTATTTAATTTATGAAGGTAAGAAGTATTTAAACTTTTCTGTTAATGATTTAAAATGCAGAATATATAAATGCTGTTAACTAATTGTTTGTTTTCTAAGAAATTCTATTACTGCATGGTTTGTAGGAATATGAAATAAATAAAATTGTTTAGTAGAAATAACTGGATAATTTAAATTCCAAATCCAGCATTGGAATCCTTATTATAAGAGATGGAATATACTTATGTTTAAATTTGATACTTGAATATTTTATTATAGTTTCAAAATTTCTCAGGAACAAAAGAACTGGGGAAATAGAATGTAAATTACCTTTATTATTATTAGCATTAGTGCCATGCTAAGGTTTAAGTACTTGTACGAAATACCAATAAACAAATTTCGATATATTTTGAAAACGTTATCTTCTACTTTCCATCGTTAATAAAAGAATTTGAAGTTAAAGAACGTTTACTTATTCGCTCACTTACTCACTTATTTGTGTGACAGCAACGTTTGGGTATTTGTTGTATAGAATATTTGCAAGAATAGTCTATTTTTCACTGCAATGATTCTAAATGGTATGTTTGCAGTGCTAACCTCACTTACTGCATCTACTGTGCCTTTATTAGTTATTATAATTTTGTTTATTGTATTTAATAATGAGCATTTCATCTTTCGCGAATATATTCGCCCAGCTATAGTTTATATGGCCGCGATCGAAATTTTTCAAAACGTTGTAAGCGTAACAATTCGTATGGCACCGCCACGTCATTGATTTCATTCCAATTTTATAAGGTATGTAGCTAAATAAATGTAGATTACATTATTAAATTCTTTGATTAATGTAATACTATAAAATATGAGATGCTATTACAATAACGGAAAATAAGTTCTATATATTCAATTACTTTTTCAAAAAGAGCGTAGTTGTGAATTTATTTTTTATCAACTGTTTTGGTATTATATTTATAAATTTATGTGAAAGATCCAATCGAATCCAAAGATTTCTGTATTTCTTGAAATTTTCATTTTTGTGAATGTCTTCTGTCACGTATTTCCAATTTCATTGCAATTAGAAGTCAATTAGGTAAACATTTATTGGGAGTTCATTATCTACACCTCATTTACATTCCTTGTTATGAATGATTGTTTCAACAATTTAAAAGCCTAAATTTCATTATCTGGTCTAGTTTGTTTTTAACAGTGGCGAGTAGTTAACGTGATTGTCCGAATTTGCAACAAAGATAGGTCTGTGAAAGTTAAAGTTTTGTGATATAATATCAACAATGTCTGAAGAGATGTTTCTTTATTTTTTTACGATATTTGATATTATTCTTGTGACAGATTTATTAGATGTAATTGTGAACGGTCATAAATACTTTTTGGAATGTATTCGAAATGACAGAAATAATGGCTTCAAAAGGTTAATGGAAACCATGGAGATTCAATATTTTTAATCAAGCAGGAAAAACTAATGTATTCTGAAGGTATAATAGATAGATCTTTCGTTTTTTCCATTCTTTAGTTTTAAAATTAATCTATACTGCAACTATTCTTTCTTTCCCAAATTACTAATTTTAAGTATAATTGTCTGGAATGTTTGAATAATTAAATATCTATTTGCAAATATTTTGAAGTCCATTTAGAAGAATTACAAGAATTGTTACTGATAAGACTGTAATCTTTCCCTGTGGGCAGATTAGTATGTTTTGAGTACAAGAATATTATTTTAAAGCCCTGGCAGTCTGTAACGGTTTCTACAATTGTAGTCTCAAGATATAGTGAAATGATTTTCAAGTTGGATGTTATAATATCCTTAAAGTAAATTTTCAAACCTGTATACTATCACAAAATGTCGCGTGTGCACTTTTAGTAATTTTAGAAAAACGAAGAAAGTAATTTTGAATTCATTTCTTACTTATTTATTCATCATTACATCTAACTAGCAATACATTAATTAAACGATCAATTTAGTAATTGTTTAGATTTTGTTTCCGTGTTGTAAAGAATCTCTTGATAGCTCATTTGTATAAATTTTGTTACAAGCAATAGGTCGCCATTAAGATTTGAAGTTGTTGTGGGGGGATGAAATATTAGTAAATATTAGAGATATTTAGTAGTTTGCACTTGTTCGAAAATGCTAAGGGTAGTATACTCTGTCTCGTTTCTATAATTCCTGCTAAATGTGTGTCGTGTTGGTAACAATACCTTATTGTGCTACTCCCATTAGATTATTGTTGTTCTTTGGTTTGCTGTTAACTAATTAATCATATATGTATTTAACTAATATGTTTAATCTAAATCTAATTTTGAAAACGCTAGAAATTTGAAATGGATTGGAATTATAGAAATGAGACAGGGTATAGATCGTTTTCGGTGGACCACCCAGTATTTTGACCCGATATTGACAACTATCATTATTTTGCAAACAAAATCATTTCATTCACAGAACTAGATTTATTCTAATTCCATGTCCATTAGTTTCTGTATATTATTTGTTATTTTTTATTTTTGTCACGCCATTATTACAATTGCCATTAAAAATACTGCTATTTGAACATTTATGGCATGGTACTTCTTCGAATTATGTGAAAATATACTTATTGCAATTTGCTAATTTTATTATATTTTTTTGAAGTTGTGCATTATGTAATTATAACTTATTCTTTCTTTCTGTTTCAGGCTCTCGTAATATAATATTCTGTCATCCATAATCGTCCCATTTACAATGAACTATACGCAACTCTCTTCAACGAATACAATAATAATAAAACAAAATTAGAAATTTTATTCAAGATGCGTAAATCGCTAGATAGTGAACCCCCATGCGCCGCGGGACAACGTAAGAGAGGATTCTCGAGGTTTTCCTTGCGACGTCTTTTATATGCAAGTCCCATCGTCGGAAGGCGTTTTCCACGCAACACTTCGGGGTCGTCCAAATCTCAAAGGAACCAAGGTAATTTTTTTTCTGACTTGAACTTGGAATTTTAAAAGCGAGGTTTAGGTCGAACATGAAAGATGACGAACAGATTTTGTTTGTTTTAATCCCCTAGTGAGTAGAGAGGAATCAGGAAAAAATATTTTAGAACCTCTCATCAGTAAAGCGTAAAGGAAAAATTGTTATTTTGATAAACAAACTTATCAATGCATTCTTTAAGCCTTGTAAGTTTAGGCACGATTTCATTTTCTAAGTAATCATATTTATGGAGAATTATCTTGTTTATATGTTCACATCCTGCAAAATGTGAAAAACCCATGGAAAACCATAACTTTTTTGATGATATGCAATTTCTTGCAGAAAGAGCGCTTTATGCGCAAACCGACGCGACGCACAGTGGTCGGAAATGACGAAAAACCGGTCAAAACTAAATAACTCTCAGAATTGCTTAAATATTTTGCATATAAGGTGTTATTGGCGTCTCTGCTATCCAGAGTGATGTAGAAAATGGAAATTATTTTATTTATTTATTTGGTTTATCGACGAAACTAAAAAAATTTGTATCTGAATTCGTACATTCCGTCTGTCTGTTGGTCTGTTGTCTATGTTGCCGTAACTTTACAGGACATGCTATATATGAAATCAACTTAGAATTTTCTCCTGATTACAGATACATAATCGGTATTTCGATATCTCGAATACTTTTCGAGATAATCGAGATCGAAAATGGCGATTTGTCGACATAATGATATTATTATATGATATCGATTTAGTTTCTAACAAGGGACTTGCACGAGGTGTATGTACCTCACCGATTTTTTTGAAACTTGGTATTATAAGTAGTACGGGTCAAAACATGAGACACGTATTTTTTTGTATCGGCTGATTTTACATTAAAAACGGCAATAAAAATTCGTCAAAAGGAAAATTTTTGAAAATCTGTTTTCGTCGAACGAATGCGAATTTCAAAAAACCAAAATATTCCTAACTCTTAAAATTACATAGTAAGTAATCTCAAAAAAAAAACCAACAAGAAAAAATAAAAAGTATTAAAAAGGGGACTGTTTTCGGGGGGGGGGGGGGGGAATTGAGGGGGAACGTAAAAAAAAAATCTGCTTGTACCACCAGATAGAGGGCATAAAAGGTGATTAAACTTTGCCACTTGAACCATCTTGATACCTACTACTGTTTGGGAGTTACAAGGCTTTAAATAAAATTTACCAGATTTTCGAGGGTGGCTTTCACCCCCTTAACGTCGAGCTCAGCCGATGCAAAAAACATGTGTCTAATGTTTTGACTCGCACTACTTATATACCAAGTTTCAAAAAAATTGGTGAGGTACACCTCGTGCATGCCTTTTGTTAGTCGTTTTTTATTCTAAAATTACTTAAGAACCAGCAAGTCTCCGCAGCTAATTTTTACTTCCTTAAACACATAAAGTTTTTTCTCTTCTTACAACATAAATTCCCTGGGGACTACAGGGGATAACAGTTTCAAATTTCAAGATGACTAAAAAAAAACTCGAACATTGTTCAGTTAACTTTGAACATTGAATTTTGCGTTTAAATCATACTATAAAATTGCAATAACTATGATACTGCATAGGGTTTGAAATACTATTTCGTGAGTTAAAGTAGACAATTTTGATCCTTTTTTAATTTAGCGAGCAGTGTTGCCAACAATGGCTGTTTTCCGCCAAATTGGCGTTTTGCGGGATAATCATGGCGCGTAAAAGTTCTCGTTGGCGCTTGGCGCCTTTTTTGACGCTTAAAAATTGTTTAAGTTTAAATCTGTTTTGACTTCAAAATGTAATAACTATTATTACTTTTTGCATTACTATTGCATCTCAGCAACACAAGTTCTAGAGGGAATCTTAATATATGTGCAGTTTGAACCGGTATTCGACGGTGGTGCCCTCTAGTAAACGAACTGAGAATATACGTGATGTTGTTTAAATGAAAATCTTACGGAAATTTAAATTGGCGCTTAATATGGCGCTTTTTTCATCTCAGATGGCGCTATTTGGCGCTTTGACGGAACGGAACTGGCGCTTCTATAAGATAAAATATTGGCAACACTGTTAGCGAGTGGTTTCCAAATCTTGTGGCACGCGATCTTCGATGCGCAGAAGACAAATTTTAGCCGGGCGGCCCTACATGCATGATTTTTACAATTTGCTATCTCTTTCTTGTGCAATAAGCTCCGCCTTTTGTCCATTTCGCGTGCCGCGAGATTTGGAAACCACTCTACACACTTTCAAAGCAATGGTTAAAATTTGGCTTTGCATGTATGCTGCAAAAGCACTATCTTTCAAGTATTATTTATAACACAAGTAATATGCATAAATTAATTATGAATACTAATTTTTGAATG
Organism: Ignelater luminosus; assembly: GCA_011009095.1. Lineage (NCBI taxonomy): Eukaryota > Metazoa > Arthropoda > Insecta > Coleoptera > Elateridae > Ignelater > Ignelater luminosus. Next base: position 603,990 of record VTPC01090033.1, read on the forward strand.
TTTAGTTGTAAATATAAATATATTTAAATTTCATTCTGCGTAGATTAATTTTTAGAGTTTTGGCCGTTTTTTTCTGGTTTCCGACTACAGTGCGACGTGAGCTGATCTTCTGCACGCGCTTGCTTCCCTATAATTTGAGGTTATGTTTACGAGTTGCATTAAAGGTCTCTGCAAACAGCTGTAAATAGATTGATACTGCGCACGTCCACATCGAAAGTTTTGTAAAAAATATGCGTAAGTTGCATACAACTCGCTACGATAACGTACCAAAATAGTGTCGAACAGCTCTTACAAAATGAAGCTTTAGCAGAATTGGCAAGCGAAAACAAATCTTTAACAGATTGCAATGAACTACCTTTTGAAATTGTAAAATTGCATATTAAAAGAGCAAATGCAACTACTTCTAATATAAATCTTCATGGTTTACCAGGTTTACATATTTTGCAGTAATGTGCGTTGACACGTCAACAATGATTGTTGACATTTTCGTGTCAACAATTTGTCAACAATTGATTTTTCACGTCAAAAATGTCAACAATGTCGACAATGTGTCAACAATGTCAACAATGTGTCAACTTTGCAAATAAAGTAGGATTCTGCACATTTTTCGTTAAACCTAACCTGCAAACACAGGTGCTAAAATAAGCTAAAATGTGTAATAAGATCATTAATAAGATGTTCAAGACAATTCAAGAATCAAAACGGCTGAAAGGCCCAAGAATAAAAATTTTGCGAATTGGGTTTTCGGTTATAAAAGACTGTGACAGTAACTGAAGATGGAAGAGAAAAACCAAAATATTATTTAAATAAAATGGCATTAAAAAACTAAATCCTATGTATTTATTTTTATTTCCATGGAATCAGTAAAATTACAAGTATGTTTACTCATAGCTCCATAGGCCCATACTAAGATTTTTAGTTCGGATATGTGGGGGCACAGTTTATACCTTACAGAATCAGTTAGATCACTCAGAGAGGTTTTTTTGATCTTTCGTGTTCTTAGTTTTCGGTCTGCGCACGCTAAACTGTAGACCGCGCGCTTGTAGGGGAGGTTATATATGCAGTTGATATTCAAATTTCACAACTAATGTAACTTACCAACACTCAACAATTTCACTAATTCGCTTACAGAATATGCAAGTTGATTTCATTTAAATAATACAATCTTTTATGAGATTATTTCTTTGAAGGTTAAGGTTAGGTTTTTTATCCTTCTACTTCTGGACAGAAAATAGTGCTCTGCGCATAGACCGCGAGTTTCTTGAAGTGGAAGACAAAATGTAGGGGAAGCAATCCAACTGATTCTGTAAGGTATAAACTGTGGTGGGGGCAATTCTAGGAATGTGACAATTAGTATACATAGGTATCGTAATGCAAAAGATTTTATTAATTGAAAAAACAAATGCTAACATGATGAACAACATCCTAGCATTTATTTTTTTTTCTAATCATAATTATTCTATACGTACATTAGACTTGAACGTACTTAAGCATCTCACAATTCCCTGTGCCTCCTATTTGCCCTCACATACTTTTTAGTCAAATAAAAATTATTGTAATAAACTATTTAAGATTTAAATAATAAGGGAAAAATCAAGTTTAACAGCTTTGCGCATGTGCATTCATAATGTCTAAATTGTTGGCATAGTTGACATCAATAAGGTCATGTCAACAATTCTTATTGTTGACATGTCAAGAATGAATTGTTGACGTTGACATTGTTGACACGCACATCACTGATATTTTGCAGGATGCAAACATACATACATGATAATTTTTTTTTAAATATATATAATATAAATAAATCATTTAAGAAACAAAGCCCAGCCTCAATTTAAACTTTTAAGGAATACGTTAAAATATTTAAAAATTCCAAGTGCTGGAAAACCATAAATAAGCTTATTGATAATTGGATTCTAACGTGTCATAATCCACAAACAAATTCTAGAACATTTTAAGCCACAAAACAAATATTTGCATTTACAATAGTTGTATAATAGGTTTAGAACTATCATATTTAAAATGAAGATTTTTTTTTAAGTTAATGCTTACATGTTAAAACTCAATTGTTAAAAGTTTTAAAATTGATAGGAAAAGCAGACATTACATTTTAAATAATTTTAAAGAAAAGGAAGTGTAGTAAACAAAAAGCATAAGCAGATCAAGCTGTATCATTTGCAGATGAGATTGCTAATATACTAAAAAACCTGAACGAATACATGATATATGATAACATTTTGTTGTAATCATTTATGTAAGTGACTCATAAAATATTTCTAATACATCCTGCTTCCCTGTTGGTAACAAACGACAACAATATAATTGCCTTTAATAAAAACTTTATTCAATGGCGTTGCTAGGAAAATTTTAGTACTACCTTCACTTTTGTAAAAAGTAACATTAATCTGCACTATAAAATAAGAAATAAAGTATATGTGATGCGATCTATAAAAAGGTACCTTAAGTTGGAAAAGTAAATTTTGTTGTGGAATAAAAAAACTTGATTGCGATCAAACTTATCAATTTTTAGGTTTCAATCCCAGATGTTTCTAGTAGCTTTTGAGAACATTTTAAGCTATAAACCAGCTTTGTAGCATATCGCCTTGCTATTCTACATATGATTATTCTAGAGAGTATAATTTATTATAATTAAATGGTATGGCCAGCTTTCTCAAAACTGAGTCTATAAATTAAATTTTCAAAATACTATCTCATTCAATTTTTAACAAATCAAGCTGGTTTTTTAAAATACTATCTTCTAGGTCTGTTGAATAAGATGCACTCAAAAAAACATTGATTTTTCCGACTTGATACCTTTTTATAGATTGCATCACATATAATCATAATTTTATAGGATTTTAATTTCTTATGAATTTAATGAAATGTTTGCAGGTAGTAGTAAAGATACCCCAGATACTCGTGTTGAGAGCTCTTCTAGAGATGTAGAACGTGGGTCTCACAATTCTGGAATTGCACATCATGTGGAATTACATCAAGCCAATAGCAGAACTTCCGTTTTTACTACTAGTACTAAGGTATGTATAAAATTTATTTGATTTGCAATTTATATTCTGTTTGTAGTTCAGATATGTAAATTTAAAATAAAGTAGAATTTGTTATCAATAAACATAAATATTTATAGGGCTAAATAACTGTTTATTTTATCAGAGTGGAGATGGTGCCACAATCATGGAATGCCCATTATGTTTAGGAGAATTGCCAGTAGAAGAACTTTGCGAATTGATGGCATGTGGCCACCGTTCGTGTTTGCCATGTTTACAACAATATCTACGTGTAGAAATTACTGAATCCCGTGTTTCTATTTCTTGTCCTGAATGTTTGGAACGAATGCACCCTAATGGTAAGTGTATAAATATTTTTTTCTATAGATTGAGCATGTATCTTTTAAATTATTTTTACTTCCATTATGCTAATCTAAATAGTTACAAAATAATCACTTTCCTCTTGACTAAAATAAACATACTTAGGCCATATGCTGAAAGTAAATTACATTTGAGTGTATATGCATAGCATCTGGATATTCTTTTGTATAATTAAATCAGTAGAATTTATTTTATTTGAAATCTGCACCTGTAATGTAGAATTTGTATTTGCTGCTTATGGTATATTTCTTTTGTTTAAATCCTTAATATTTTTTTGTTTGTTTTCAGAAATCCGTAATATTCTTGATGATAGTGTATTATATGAAAAATATGAAGACTTTATGGTTAGAAGAGTTTTGGCTGTTGATCCCGACACAAGGTGGTGTCCAGCACCAGATTGCAGGTAAGAACTTGAGTTTATAAAGTTTTGAAATTAAACTCACCAGACATTTTATATTCTTTTAAAGTTCTCCAAGCCTAAAATTGTCACTTTACTAACTAATGCTGTTTAGTAGATATCAAAGATTTTACTTTCGTTCTTAAAATTGGTAATTTTCAATCTAGTTATTGTATGTGTACATGCAGCATCAGTAGTAGTAATTAAGGTGGCAACTTTTGCTTATCTAATAAATGTTACAATTGATTAATAATATTATAGAAGCTTAGGTTTCATTAAGAAGCTACTGTGGGAGATAAGAATTGAAAAGATTTAGAATCTCTTTCTACATCTATTTATCTTTAAAAATCAAATTTTAAAATTTCAGATTTGCAGTGATAGCAAGTGAATGTGCCAGTTGTCCTAAGTTAAAGTGTGAAAGACCAGGATGTAATTCATATTTTTGTTACCATTGCAAAGCCGAATGGCACCCCAACCAAACCTGTGATGCGGCTCGAGCTCAACGATCACCGAATGTGCGCTCATCTTCAATTAGTTTTAGTCAAGATTCGCAACATCGTGAGTTATATTTATTTACTACTTTTATATAATTAACATAAATACACATAATTGATTTTTAATGGCATTACAGGAGATGACATAAAACCATGTCCCCGATGTCAGGTTTTGATAGTGAAAATGGACGATGGCTCTTGTAATCATATGATGTGTGCTGTTTGTGGTGCTGAATTCTGTTGGCTGTGTATGAAAGAAATAAGTGATCTCCATTATCTCAGGTTGGTAACACTATTTTAGAATGATTCTTGTGTTTCTACATAAAACACTTGATTGCAGTCCTTCTGGTTGTACATTCTGGGGTAAGAAACCTTGGTCTCGTAAAAAGAAGATATTATGGCAGCTAGGTACATTAGTTGGAGCTCCTGTTGGGATTGCTCTTATAGCTGGAATTGCTGTTCCTGCCATGATTATTGGTAAGCATTTTGTAAAAGTTGTAGTAGTATTTTTAATAACACATTACAAATTTCGAATTTATTATATTGCACCTTGTGGAAAATAAAAATGATAGTATTAGATACAGAAATTAATAAGAATTTTAAACAAAAAAAGTGTTATTATTGTTATTTTGTATCTTGATAAAACAGTGAAATATAATGTCACTTCAAACAAAAGGATTGCAGATCAGCATTTGAAATGAAATTCATGTAGAAAATGGAAGGTATGTCTATTATATTAGTAGCATATTTGAGATGTTTGTAATTATTTTAAAGTCTAAACAGCACTTATAGATAATACTTAACAACAAGAACTCTTAGTTGGATATTAATAAAAAGTAAAACCCCAAACTTGTGTTTGTCTTAATTTGGGCACCAAGTAGTCCAACTACTAGGTCATATGGTTCTGCAGATTCAATCCCAGATCAAGAAATTTCTTTCTGATTCTACATATGTTCAGGATATTTTTTTGAAACAAAATTATGTCATTGATAGCTTTCGGACTGTCTTTGATGGTTAACCTGCTAATATAATAATAACATTTGCTTTTGCATTGATTTATCTATCTGCTTTCCCAGTTAACCTTTAACGGATGAGCCTCGTAAATTTACATAACAGTCGAACTGGGGTTTAGTCGGACCCCATGACAGAATATTAGGAATTTGTTGCTTGTACTTGAGGTGTCAATTGTTTAGAAATTAAAGACAAAAGGACTGAGAAATAGCAAAAAAGCATCTTCCATACTTGAAATGCCTGAGGCATAAGTTGTAAGTCCAAGTTCCATTTTCCGAATATTGGCTTTTGGTAATTTAGCTTGTACATCTATTGGTATTTTGGACCATTTGGTTCCATCTTTTACCACATATTGTAAAAAACCTTTAACGTGACTGCTGGATTCTGCAATGTCTTCAATCTCGGTCCACGTCTCCTGATTAGCAACAATACCATCATCCTCTTATCTACTTCAGACACGACATCAACTTCTTTTATATCACTTGCATATACTTCATAATTTTCAAAATCAGGAAAATCGTTCCCAAGTAAATATAGGAATTCCTCATCTGTAAGGGGCTTACTCGTACAATACAAGTAACTAACAAAAACTGAGTGCATTTCGCACATTCACCCTCAACATCATAGTATGGGGAATGCCCGATTTACAAAAGAAATTTGAAATACATTTAGTAAAATAAAGAACGGGGAGCTACAGACATTACTGGGGAACTCGCCTGCTTGATTGGAAATAATTAGGAACCATTTGGTACTTTGTAAAAGACGGATTGGGGTGTAGGCAGACCCCAGGTTGCAAAAAATAGTACAAGTTTTAAAAAAAACGAACATTTACGTAAAATAATATATTAAACAGGTGGAGAATATCACAAAGAAAAGATAGGTGGCAGCACAACATACAAAATTTAAAATCAAAAAGTTATTTCAAAAAATCGTGTTCTGCGGTTCACATGGACCCTGGTCAGTCCGTTAAAGGTTAATATGATTTTTTTATAGAAATAAATGAGTTGATTAATAACTCAAGTAACAGTTGGTAATCGAACATAAGTCTATTAAATTTTAACTTTTTGATTTTTTAGTTATTAACTCAATCAAGAATGAAATGTTGATAAAAGTTTATTTTGAGTTTGAATAGGTTATTAACAGTTTTAATTCACAAAAATATTATTGACAAGTCTTCACATTTATGACTACTAATTGTAAAATTTTGGAAGTCTTGCAAGCTCATCGTTTAATGTTGAAATCTTGTGTTTTTTAGATAACTTGAAAACTGATACAATATTGCATGATAGGTGACAGAAAAAATATATACATGCATGTTTTGTTGGAATTATAATTTCAAAGTACAACTGCAAGTGTACAGTGATAGCTAAGAAATTCAATTCAAGTTAATCCTTGCAAGCTAGCATAGTCTTCTTGGTTCTAACATGTTTTTTGGTATACAAAATGCCAAGTTCAAATCCTGCCTGCCAGTCACATTATTTTTTTAAATTTAATTTTAAGGAAATTTTGAAAACCTTAAAAAATTAAATTTTGATTTAGATTTAAAAACTTTAAAATATAGAATAGAAAGATTAATGAAAATAGAGAGATGAAGAACTCAGCAGCTGAGATAATTCAACTAAGCTACTGAGAATTTCACTCAATATCTATTCAACCTCAAACAAAAAAAGACTAATCTATGTGTACACTATTGTGACAGCTACAGCAACTGAGTCCATTCAGAGAATCGTTTTCTCCTGAAACTGACAAAATTTTCGCTAATTAAGGAACTGACTGCCCCTGAATGCGCCCAATGTTGTATGCAAATAGATATGACAATTTTTGTTTAAAGTTTTAAAATTTCTTTCAATTCTGATTAAAATCAACTTAAACTTTAGACAAAATTACGATAGATATCTATTTGTATAAAATATTGTTTATTTTTTCTCCATTTTCACTAGTCTTTCTACATATTCTATATCCTTATGTTTTTAATTTTAAATAAAAATTTATTTTTTTAAGGTTATTAGGGACATACGTTTTTTATTTCGTAGCGTTCTTAACTGTGTTGTCAAATCAAGCACAGCATTAACCAATCAGATATAGTAGAATGTTTGTTTACTCATTAATTAATAAAAAACATTAAATTATCATCCAAAATTATATCGCAAATAACAATAATATTTATGTAAAATAGGTGCTTCATTTCAATTTTATATTATTTCCAAGTTATTAAAAAAAAGTGAGATTTTAACAATAAACAATGAGTTTGCAAACTTAAAATATTCCACAAAAAAAAACACAAGAGTAACTTCTTTGCTGTGCAGATTACTGGAACATTAAAATTAATCAGTTTTTTAGTGGTGTCACATTTTCTTCTAAGAAGTTTGCATGCCTTCTTCTACGTTTTGACCCATAACAAGGAAATCAACCATTGGAAATTGTAAACAGGCAGACTTCCCTATAGTAAAAACCATAACAAGAATTTTAATTCAATACTTCTTGTTACTTTAGAGATATTAGTGAATTTGCAGAAGCATGTGAAGGGCTTCATAACATAGGGGTATATCAACTATCTGATAGTTTTACAGAAATTAAAAAAACATTTAAAAAACTCTAATTAAAAAGGTTTTATTGGAAATTTGATGTATCATATATGTATTATTTTATGTAGTATGATTGACCAATTCAAAAGAAATTTCTCTATGTCAAAACCCTTACCTTGTAAATTGCATCGAGTGTATAGCTTTTTACTGAAAAAGTTACTAAGCAACAACGAAAATTAGAAAAGAAATCCATTTCTACTTGTAACAAAATTAACATAAAGTTGAATTTTTACCCTTTTGGGATGACGTCACAATTTTTCTTCTCGTTTTGTCTTCAGCTAAACAACAGAAATAGAAAACAAAACAAAAAAAGGACTGTGTTTATTAATTTATTAATTGACAGCTTGATTGAGACGGCAATGCTTTTAAATATTTTAGTTACTTTCAGGTTTGTCAAGATTATGTCTGATTTAATCTAAAGCTCAATTTACATTATAATTTTTTTGCCTAGAAACTTTGACAAGTTTCTTACTTTATCTTCTTGGATAATGTAAATCAGAACAAAAATGCATCCAAGTTTCATACTAGAAGCTAGTTTACAAACTAGGTTCTGTCTTATTTTTTCATTCAAGTTTCATACTAGACCTGTGCAATAGCTCAATTTGCAGAACTACCAACATTTCGATCAAAAACAAAAAATTAGGATAATTTCATATTCTACATTTTCTTTTATTACAAAGTTCATACAACTGCAGAATCTTACTTATTTTTAATATTTCCTGTAGTTTTCGAGCCCTATTCATATTACTTCTTTATTTGCAACACACCTAACCTCAGAAGAGCACAGAATTAAATAAATACATAAATAATTTCATTTATTTCTTTGATAAGGTGGCTATAATCTAGTTCATTCTAGTTGAGAAACTTGGCTAGATGAAGAAGGTATAATGTAAAGGCCCATTTACAACCTAATGCTAATGGCACACTTCAACCGCGAAGTCTGAATTTCATGTTAAGTATATGGCATCACCGGTAGGTGTTTACATTAAAAATTCGCTGTCGAATTGGCTACACTTCGACTTCGGCAGTGAAGTTCAAGCATGCAAACTGCTTTTGTCTTATCATTCTCATTCTTCAAATTCTTTATATTACTGAACTCTGTATATTTTACAAATATCCACTAGATTTTCTTTTAGTTATAGTTTCAAAAAATTAAGAAAGATATACTGAAAAGCAAAAACAGGGAAAATTCAGGACATGCCTTCTTGAATAAGAAAGTAAAATCGTAGGCCCCAAGTCAATAACATGTTTGGCATGTTAAAAATTCCTACTGGAGGTAGGTGGTGGTTTGTAGAACTCACCAGGCTAATGATTATAGCAAAGGAAGCCTTAAACAAACCTTTTGCATTTAATAGTCTGGATTAAAGAGTTTTCACAAAATGTAAAATTACAAAAGTTTATTTAGTAACTTAAAGTTCTGATATTGTTTGCTGTAAATATAGGCAGTACTTTAATGTCAGTTATTTTTGTTTTAGGTATTCCTGTCTGGGTTGGACGCAAATTATATACAAGATATAAGACAGCAAACAAGCATAAGCGAAATGCAGCTATTGTTGGTGGTGTAATAGCATCGGTAAGTAAAGTATTGGCATTTTCAACTATTTCTTTATAGTAAATTCAATAAGTACTTACACAAATATTCATCTTGATGCTATTACTAATAGTAATAACAAAACGTTTTGCTGTGATTTGCAACTAAAAAGGTGTACCGAGCAAATGCAATAACTTACTTAAACACTTAGATCATTTTAAAGTTCAATAAAATCTGATACTACTGATTGTGTGACAACTGCAATCAATAGTGATCTGAAATTGTATAAATCAGAAAAAAAACTTTAATAATGTTTTGCGGATTGTATTTTAAATCATTATTTACCACTTAGATCTTAATTTTAAGATTTTATTGAACTTTGGGGCTGTGGATTACTTTTATCCAAGACCGTACGTTCTGTGAGTATATGAAAAAAATACTCATAAAATCTCAATCTAAAAATTAGAATTAATAAGCTGTAAGAAAGTGACAATAAGAAAATTTGCATCTTTGATGCTAAAGAGGAACAAGAGTTGAAAAAATATTTTGCTGTGTTACTTAAAAATAACAAAAGATGTAGAAATATTAAAATCTTCATATAATTGATAAAAGTATGACTGCGATATCTGAAACTTCCCTTAACTGACCTTTTTCAGGTACACACATGCGTATAATTGCATAAATAAACTTGAAATAATTAGTGTTCTCAATATTGATAGAAATATAATAATTGCAAATATAATCGAAGAAAGAAAAGCGGACAGTATTTTATATTAGTATTATTATTTATAAATTTTATGAATAACTGTTTCATTTTATCAGTCTTATCATCGGCTAATAACTTTTCACTACTATAGATTTTATAGCTTATTAATTCATTCATGTTGTGAGAAACAAATCATTTATGTATACCTCTGTGCCTTAAGCCCAACAGTAATAAACAAAACTTCCCAGAATTAATTAAAAATTGAAATTATTTAGATTGCTGTGTAACATAAAATAAAGTGTAAATAATTAACAAGGCATTACTCATTGGGCTTGATTAGGTTATAACAATACAAAACCTTATAATGTGAAATAAAGTAAACAAAATATAGACTCACAAATGAATAAAAACCGTTCAGATAATGATGAAATTAACATAGAATTAACTAAAACTGTCAAAATCTGTGATTGAAACTTGAGGTATCATAATTATATTCAATTTGCCTTTACATATTAAATTTATTAATTTAACTAGTAATTATCTGATAACTAATTGATAATTTTGTAACTAATAATAATTAATAAACTAGGTTTATACAGGGTGATCATTTTAAAACTTCTTACCCTGAATATCTTGAAAACCAAAACAGATATCGGAATGACTCGGAGGGTATTTTCTTATGCCGAAAAGGGGAGACTAAACTATGTACAAAGTTTTTGATTAAGCTTCTACCCTTAAGCTTTAAAATTTTAAATTGGATAATATGGCGTGTGGCACATCAAATTAAAGGTCTTTAATACCAGAATGCAGTGGTGTTTGAAAAAATTGGCCGATTTGATTTTTTTAAACACCACTGCATTCTGGTATTGAAGTCCTTTAATTTGATGTCCCACATGCCATATTATCCTATTTAAAATTTTAAAGTGGGAGTGGCTGGAGCTTAAGGGTAGAAGCTTAATCGAAAACTTTGTGCATAGTTTAGTCTCCCCCTTCCGGTATAAGAAAATGCCTTTGGATTTGTTCCAATATCTTTTTTGGTTTTCAAGATATTCAGGGTGGGAAGTTTTAAAATGATCACCCAGTATATAGTTTAAAATTATTGATATGATGCACTTTTGCATCAATTATCAAGTACTTGAAGTGCTGATGTCATAATCTGTGGTACATGCTAAAAATTGGAAATTTTTGTAATTTTTTTTCTTTGTTTTTCTATTATTATTTTTTTCCCTCTTTTCAGTGGTTTAACCTATGAATGATATTCGTTATCAAAGAACTAATAGTGACTATTGTAGTTTTTTTATTGCTATATGGCTTGACTCATTGTGACACAAGAAATCAATGAATTCTATTAGCACGTTTACTAACTAAAAACTTTTATTATTCACCTATCTTGTGATAAAAAAAATAATTACAAATTCGTTACACCAAATGTTAGTCATCACTAACAAGCATTTAATTTAATTGATTAAGCTTATGATTAATATAATTACTTCTGTGCATTATTACTCCTACTAAATGTTTATGACTCTTCTTCTCTTGCATTAACTTACAAAATATAGCTCATACAATACCAAGATCAAAAGTATAGGAATATTTTACAACATTTGCTCTATGATTGCAATAATCAGTCAAATAATTCATAGGACAAACTTTTAGCTTCCTTTCAAATGTGCACAGTTTTGATTAATTGTATTTTACAGTTATAAAGTTTTCAAGTTATAAAAAAACAATTTAGTGGTATACAGTCTGATCTTAACTTGCCTTTCGTTTGTCAGACGAAATAAATTCTATTCTTTGATAGTCAGCTGTTTAGAATCTTTTTAAAGGTATGAAGTGATTTTTAGGTATCGAATTTATGTATTTTCTGATAAGTATTTGCTGTTTAGAGTTTGAATTCTTGTTGGTAATACTTACACAGTTGCAGGATAATACCAACATGAGTTGATGTTACATAAGCAGATATTAATTAGAGATTAAAGAGATCTTGTTTCTAGAGGACTCTTTAGCTCTTCTGTCACCCTGGGCAAAATACAAAATTTGCCACCCTAATTTTTGATTATTTGCTATTTGACAGCATTTATTAATTGTTTCATTCTACAAAATCTTTAAAAGAAGACAGAATTTCGCTACGAATTGCTTGCCTTAGTTGGATCTTGTAGGTGTGCACCACCTGACAAAGCTATTTCCACATGAAAACAGAAAGCATAGAATAAAATTTATTTCCATTTCTTTTGTGTCCTGTAAAGAATAAGCACAAACGAATGCAGTGCCAACTTTTGGCAAATGCATTTATTTTTTTTACATAATAATCAATTGTGTTACAAGGAAGGATTTGAACATTGCTGTCAAGTCAATGCATTCTGTATCATATTCTTATTTTTATTATATTTGGCCTTGCTTACATAATATACATACATATGTCATTTTGAGTACTGTATAGTCCTACTTACTGATACCTATCATGAATGAAATTAGGTTTTATTATGCAAGTAACTTTCTAGTCGCCACTAGGCGAAATTATGTTCATCTTCTATAAATCTATTCTTTTTTTTCATTATCTTAAAAGTAGGTTAAGTTTTCTTCAATAAGGATACCTTTGACAAAAACCGTGGAACAACATACTAACTAACAAGATGGATTTTGATATCTGAAAGTCTAATTTTGAAGGTTTTACATATGACTACTTGTCATGGTGCTTATACATAGTTGTTCCCTACAGTACTGTTCTAGAGGCTGTTGTTCCTTTCAAGCCAGTTAGTTGATTGTTAGCAGGTGTACGATGTACAATGTTGTTGTAAACTTCTGGAGTGCTTTAGGTGATGCAACTTCTCTTCATAGTGTTGTGAATAATAAATTTTGTGGGTTAATCTTTTTGCATTATTTATAAGTGCCAATGTTCTAAGTTTTCCTATGAGCGCTTCTAAAAGTAAGCTTTATGCATTGTTGACATACATCAAAAATTATTCATTTTGGTTGACTTTATTTGTTGGTGCGTAATAAGGAAGAACATAACCGTGAAAAATATACATAGCAAAGTATATATCCTTAAATGAACCATTCATGGTTATTACAGCTATGAAAGAAAAAATCATGTCTTATCTTATTCCGGAAAATTAGCTGTCAAATTGACAGTTTGCATAGAAACAAGACAAAATCATCAGTTTATAGGTTATGCGTTGGCATGCGTTGTGTCTAAGCTACGCCTTACGGAGAAATTTTACAGCCTACTGTGAACTTAAATTTTATGATCGCATGTTATATTTTCTTCAGATTTTGCAGTCGTAGGAAAAATTCCGTATGCAACACAAGCAAAAATGTAGTAGGTGTTCGTTCGATTTCGATAAATTTTCGAACTCACGCCTAATACCTAATTTTTCCTCCATGTTAAATACATAACTATTTTGTGGCGGTCCCTGATTTATGAAAGGTTATTGAGGTAAGATTTTAGCAAATGTCTAAAAAGCCATACATGATCTTGTAAATTATGATCTTCAAAATGGGCAACTTGTACACATTATGTGTGGATTATTAAATATTTTTATTTAAGAATGATGAGGATCAGAATTCATTCGTGGTACAGTAATTTATTTTTGTTAATTCCTTTATTAAGTTTATTGTTAAGAAATTTAGAAAGATTCACAGTTAATGATATCGATATAAGTGCGTTCATGTGTAGGCATATAGTACTAGAAACAACAGAAATAAAGTTTAAAGACTTCTTTGAATTTTTTAATTAAAATTTTCAAAACTTCAATCTTCTCCACTTTCTTGACATTCTAAAAGCTCCCTTAGCAATTATAAAAGTTTTTGAAGTTACAAAAATTCGCGACAGTAATTGAACGTCTACGACTGTAACACCAAACGAGCGCTTTTCATTTATTTTTTATACAACGCGCGTTATTTAATCTTTTCACTGTATCTTTGTGTAAAACAGATTTTGCTGCAAAACATTTTACTGGCAGTGATGGCGAATGATAATTACCAAATGTAAAATTCATTCATCTGTAGACCTCCCAGTCCAATTTCATATTAGTTACGTCAATCGATCGCGTAGGTATATGGGGGGCAAAAACGTTACCAATATTTCATTGGGATTTGCATGAAGCTTATCTGTTTTTACCGTTATCTACACGAAGCTTAATTTAAACATTCGCATATTCACACCACTTAATATACCTATTTTTGGCCGTTTTCGCATGCGATATTATATTTATTCAGGCTTGATTATGTAAATGTCTAGACGAATAAGTTTGACTATTTGAAGTCTTCTTTGTTGTTTTTCTATTTAGTATCGCAATTAAAGATTTCGCGTATCAGAATCGTTTAATTTATTTCGTCCTTTCTCGATTTGAAAAACAGCTAACCCTTTTAAATCAAAAGTTGAAATGATCCATATATTTTTCTCTGGGGAACTTTAAATATCAAAACCGTGGGGTATGTTTTTCAAGTAAAAGTATACCCCGAAAATCGTTTTATATTCATACATCTATCTAAATTCGCCTTGCTCATTCGGTTTCCGCTTACGGTCCATATTTTCGTGGAAAAAAGTTCTTTCCTTTACCGTATATACCCTTAATAAAGGATAGCTCAACTAAATCAGCCCTAGACTGAGTCCGTTTATCAGCCAGGATTATCTCTGGGAAAACCGAAAGTTCATGCACGTAAAAGCTGTTATCTCTCCAGGTAATTGTCCGGAATCTAGAGAGCTTTATTATTATTTGAAGGCCTCTTTATTATTATTTAGTCGAAACTTTTCGTGTGTATTGTCTACAAGTTCTTTTTTATTCTAGCGAACTCACGCATTTAGAAAAATTCTTTTCTGAAGATTGGTTATAAAAGTGTGTTCAGAGAAAGTACAAACAACTTGCATATTGATCGATGTTTTTTTAATTTTTCAAAGTACTCTCCGGCAAAAGAGAAGGTGATTGCTGAAGATATTCAAGTTTATATAAATGTATGTATAGTACGTAGTGTGAAACAAAGTATTGATTTAACACCCGGACTCTCCTTGCGAACTTGTAACGCCTGTTGCAACCTCTTTTCATTTTATCCTTTCGCTTTAACGCATAGGATGTACTATTTTTAAAAACAAAGACCTTATGGAGGTGTTATATTTTTAATGACAAGGGTCGCGCAAAGTTCTTTAATTTATTATGTATTACTTGCAGAATAATAATTAAAGTGCAATTTAGTAATTAAGTCCCATATAATGGTTGTTGGTAAACTGTTTTAATTAGTTCTCTCCTTAATTGAAATTATGGTTTTAATCTTGATATTGGAGTTAAAGTTTGATAAAAGAATCTCGCTTTTTACGGACGGTAATTTTTTACGTAGTCACGAACATAATATTGTGACTTTCTGAATGTAATTTAATACAAGACAACATTATCCATTTCTTCAGGTCAGTTCCTTTTTCTCCAAGGTATAAAACGTAGAGAATACCTCAGGGGATGCTTGTCAAAGCGAGTTTCTTTTTATTGCGGATTTATTTAGTTCTTATTCCCTTTATAAAATTTACTAAGAACGAAAGTAAGTTAGGAAGGAATTCAGGAGAACTTTTTCTCTCGCATCGACATTTAGAAATTTAGCAAAAGTAAATTGGAATACGAATCAGCACTTGCGCTATCATGCGAATAACGCGTTGCAACGCCACATGAATCTAGTAAAACGATTTTCAATTCGTTGGAAAAGCAATTTTATTTTTTCGTGTCCCAATATTTTTTGGTTCTAAACAAGGCTGTTTTGTTACAAGTTGGGACTTGAAGCAGAATAATAGTAAATTTTGGAATGAATACAGTTTTGGAAATTATCAAGATAAATTTCCTCTTGGTGCCTCCATAATTATTCTGCAATTTTATCTAATTATCGTTATATCTCACACATTAAATTTCAATGAGCTAAATAGGGGAAGACATCGTGCGGTCGTCTCATTTTAGGGAAAAAGATTTACTCAAATGTTTCCTCAATTACGTTTTGTTTCCATATAATTTGATTTTACACTACGGTTTCTGTAAGTTTCTAACGATATCATCGATTTTCTCGGGATTCTCGTTTGGCTTTCTCGAGACTGTTCTGATCATCATTGTTATGCAAGAAGGTTAAAGCCTTCTTAAGGTACTTATTGTCTGTAAATTCTTTAGAGATTTCATCTTCTTTTATTATTGATCCTGGTTTTATAGCACCTTATGTTTATTAAGAATTATCTTACGAGTATACTTAATTCAGTGATACTACTTTAAATATCATTTTGTTCATATTCCCAGAAAAATAATATTAACTTGTTCTGCTTGATATATGTATTTTTAGCAACTTTTAAATATTGCAACACCGCTTCTTTTTATATTCGCAAACATATAGAGATTTAACATATTAAATAGAGTACTATTTAAACTTTCAAGGTGGGCGTCGTTACCGGTTAAAACTGTAAGAGTTGAAAAATTGGAAATTGTGTCAGATATACCCCGTTCACGATGTTTCTGGGTCGTAAATGGCTATGACAGAATGACAATTTTGAGTATTATATCAGATTATATCGATTAACTCGGCTTGTAAAATCTTATTGACGCTTAAAGTAGTTTAAGGTTATGATTTTATTACAATTTGACCTCACGCTGTTGCCTTTTCTTTGTAAAGCTATAAATCGATTACGCCAAAATATTGTTTCACGAAAATTCCTATTTATATGCAGGGTGGCTGAAAAATCGTTCACCAGCCTATAACTATTTTATTTTTAAAGATATGAAAAAAAAACAAAGGAAAAAGTTGTTTGATGTAATAAGAGGCAAAAGAAAACCCAAGGTCTACTGTTTTGGCGTAACATCAACTAACTTTAATTGTTTAAATGAAACACCCTGTATATTTCTCAAAATTTTGAATACTTTGGAAATTTTCTTTTCAATCATATAACATACTTAACGATTTTCTTGAGGTGTTGGCCTGCAAGATTACCCGATTTAGCAATTCTAGATTACTTCTAATGGGGCTTTTTAAAAGATCATGTTTATGTAACTCCATCAGCAAGTCTGAATGAGTTGAAAACTAAAATTACTGCAGCTATAGCATTAGTTACGCCAGAAATGTTACAACGCCCTAGGCGTAATTTAATTCTCAGAGCAAACAAATTTATTTCTCAACTCATTTAGACTTGCTGATGGAGTTACATAAACATGATGCTTTAAAAAGCCTCATTAGAAGTAATTCCGAATTGATAAATCGGGTAATCTTGCAGGTAGACCTCAAGAAAATCGTTAAGTATGTTATATGGCTGAAAAGAGAATTTCAGGTATATTCAGAATTTTGAGAAATATACGAGTGTTCCATTTAAACACTTCAAGTTACTTGATGTTACGCGAAAACAGTAGGCCTTGAGTTTTTTTTTTCAGTGCATGTTATTATGCCTCTTATTACATCAAACAACTTTCTCCTTTGCATTTTGTTCATATCTTTAAAAATAAAATAGTTATAGGCTGGTGAACGATTTCTCAGCCACCCTGTATATTTATAAACTAAAGTTTTATGATTTTATTTATAATCTTTGGCATTCTTCTTAATTGACATTAATAGATGCAAAATGTAAGAAAAATTTGATTTCTTTTTTAAAAAACAAAGCTAATCGATACTAAAGGTTTATGCAAAATACAGACGTTGGTGTGGCAATTCTCAAAAAAAGGAAACAACACTTCCAACCTAACAAAATGAAAGCATGGCCTGTTACGACCCAGAAACATCGTGAACAGAGTATAGTAGCATTTAATAAATGACATAGAAAATAGGGGTGCCCCGACTTTCATTGACACTCAGTATTTCTGTATAACCGTTTTTATTTTTTTTATGCATGATGATTTCAAGAAATAAAAGTAATCTTGAAAAGTGTATAATCAACAAGTCTATTGTGTTCGAAAAACGCAATCTTATCTGCTTTCCATTCACAAGTACTTCAAAGCGAAAACAATTCTCTAACTTTTTCTTCCCCTTCTAAGAAAATGTTTTTTAGTTTTTGGTTTTACATATTTTAATTCATCTCAGCAATGGAACGAGAAATTCATAAAATCAAGGCTTTGAATCTACGGTACGGCAATTAAGATACTTTGCGAATTCTTATATAAAAAGAATGTGCTATTTTGCTAATAGAACTTATCATCAGACCGGAAACTAAAAATCTTAAGCTCTATATAATCCGAGAAAATGTAGGTTCCATTATCAACAAGAGCACCAGATTAGTGTAAAATGGCTAGTCATTTCCGAACATTCTTTCGATACCATTTTCATTCATAAATATCAATTTAGAAACTTCAGCATTTTTCACTTTTCAAACTGAACCCCTAAAGTAGTTTTCAACTTTTTTTTCGTTTGTGTGGTCTATTAGAGTTTAATAGGATCATTACAACTTTTTGGGGTGGAAAGGGGAAATGATGAATGAAATGCAAAGTGAATACTGTAATTTATATTGCATTTAAAATACTTTTCAATTCTACATTTTATTCAAATTTCATTTCATTTTCATTCAATTTTTTATCAATAAATACATATTACGATTTCTTTTTAATAATATATTATAATCAATATGATTACAATAACATTCCATACTAATTTATGTTTTGCATGTGATGACATTTGATGAGTGTATAAAATATTAATCATATCTAAAGTGCTGTAAAAAATACAGAAAAATCATTAAATTTCTGAAAACATTGGCACCAAATTTGCTTGCTGAGCTTTCGAGAAAAATAGCGTACAAAGCTATCATATATTTAACATTATTAGCAAAAAATTTTACCTAAAATAAATACGGCAATAGTATTTTCATTTTTCACACAGCACGTATATTCGTAGTCGTTACTGCTCCGGTTTATGAATTACATCCTGACTCAATATCCCGTCCGCGTGTAGATCCCTCAACAATTCCAATAGTCGCTCTTCCGTGAGGGGATCCCCCAAAGCCACATCTACCGAACCGATGCATAACAATAAAGCTAACAATTGCGAACGCCTGTAATCCTGAGCGAGCCGCTTCCGGTCATATTCGAGTTCGCCCTCCACGTCCAAGCCTAACTTCCGACACGTGCTGGTGAGCGATTCCCAATAGCCGTCTAAAAGCGAATCGGAATGTTCTCTTCGTAATTCAGCTGGCACAGAACTTATCAACAGTAGCGCTAGGTCATTTGTAGGTCGGCTGAACGTTACCATTTGCCAATCTAATATAATACATTCGCATTTATCTTCTTCGTTCCTAAACATCAAATTATTACACCAAAAATCAGTGTGCGTTATTAAAGACATTGGTTCTTCCGGCGACAAAAGGGATTCTATTACTTCTTTGGTGTTGGGTCGAATAGCATTCAGGCATTCCAGGACATTCTCCAGACCAGGTCTTCGCTCTAGAAATTGAGCCAATTGTGGCAAACCTCTTTCCACCAATTGTTGATACGAGTCGGTCGCTTTTGATGTTTGAAACAGGAATGGGTATCGTTCCGACAAAGATTTACCTTCTTTGACTTTTAGTGATAGGGATAAAGCGTGCACTTGTGCTATTGCTTCCATGGCAGCTTTTGTTTGCTTGAGATTTAAACCGCGGGAAAATTCGGCGCTAGCGAAATTACGGGGTTTGATATTTTCTAAAACGAGGACGGATTCAGGGGGGCTCGGTTCGGGTTCGTTGCTTCCAGCTGAATAATGTGCATAGTAGCATTTTGGAATTGGCAAGGTTATAGGTGAACCATCTGCTATGTGCTGGGACTGGAATTTTTCTAAATCTGGAACAATCTGAAACAATGGAGTATCGTGTTAAGATTTGTTTTTCTTACAACTTCAATTTTAAAAGATTCTTCGAAGAAACATTAAATTTAATTATTAGGATTAAGATAATTTTAACTAATTAGTTGCACGAACTTCATTTTGAAAGTGATAAACAATGGAGCAAAACAATAATTGCGTTGTAATATTAGATTTGGCTTACTATCTAATTGGAAAATCCATAATTTTACTTGATTGTTATTTTCTGGTAAATTATCGTGTAATTGAGGTTAATAATTTATCTGTGCTTAGTCATACTCAAATAACATACCTAAAAATACCGACTCAACTGTACACATTAAATTGAAATATTCTAAATTACTCATTTCCTCTTTTATTGAATTTGTTTTGTTGAAAAAGAAGGGAGAGTTTGGTAAATATAAAAATTATGCTTCATTTAATTAATTCGTTATTTTTTGAAATCTGTATTCATCACGAATATGCGTGCTGGATAAACAACTTTTTTAAATTAAGTATTTGCATTTCCATACTTAATGATGTTGTGTCTGTTAATTTTAGTTCAAGTTCAGAATTGTTCATTTAATGGTAAATATGGAATTCATTAGTGGAATGTGTGGGTCTTTGTTTTTGTTGCGTGACTGGATATTTTAGTTTAATCGTTTTTGGATTGGATTCTGCGTTTTGTTCTTTCATGAGTCAGATGTGATGAATTTCATTATTTTTTTCTTGAATGGAGTTGGATATTTTTGATAAAGGAATTTTTTACACATTTCCCTTCTATAGTTACATAAAATGCAAAACATGCCCTAATTCAATAAACTTAATGAACCTCTTGATATCTTAAATCAATTCATTATGATAACAGATTTATCGCGAAACTAAATTATCCTAAACGAATTCTGAATAAGAATGTGTCCCTCCCATAAGAAAAATGCAAAAAGACTCACTTGAGTGTAGAATTTAATTTCTCGTAGATCAAATTGCGCCTCCGTAACGAAGAATCGGCTAAAGGGATCTTGAGGCAGCAACTTGATAATAAAGCTGAGGGAGTACGTCTCAGCGGAGACGTCTTCATGAAGACGATACTTCACTGCGACGGCCAGGATATCGCTTAATACGCTCTCGCCTGCATCGCATCCAGGTCTCACGGTAAAATTTACCACCGTAATCGATGAAGGACTAGGTAATTCGTTGTGGTGCTCTTTTAAAACCGCTAGTAACCATTCTTCTGTGACGGGCCAGTCAGCACCGCTGCTACTTTCTTCCTCGCTTTCAGACATTTTTCTCTTTTGTTTTAGATTTGATTAAATAGTTTTGGTCGTTTTTATTCTCCAACACTTCCTAATTCCATTTTATTAAACTATTTGAGATATTATTTAAACAATTTTAAAAAAATAAGTTTTTGTTAGGAACGTATCACACATGGAGCGATGTTCTCGCAATTACTGTTGCAAGCGCACTGGACGTCGAGAATTCCGGAGTTGACGCTGCGCGTCGCCGGGCCGGAGAATCGTGACGGGCGTGGCGACGGCGACCCGGCATAGGGACACCCCAACATCGTCCAACACTGTTCTCTTCTTTACCCTTATTGTCGAACATATTTTATAATCGATAGATGTTTCGATATTCATTTTTATCATGGTAGTAGATGATCTTGATTAGGCATTTTATTATTTTTAATGGAAACTTTATTAGCGTGTGACGAACGACTTTCATTCGTGATGACACTATTGATTGATTGATTACACACTCCTAGTCTGTTTTGTAAATGGTTATTATCTGATTGTTAATATAGGTATAAAAGTTTTATGCATCGTTTAAAGAGGGAACTAACTAAAATCGATAATGATTTCAATTTCGTTATTATTCGCAAACTAGCTGGAACAAATGAAAAGTCAGTCGAGAATTTTGTGCACTGCGGATATATTTTAACATAGGAGTATGCCATTAAGTAATTTCTTTATTACTGTGTATTTTAAGCTTAATTGCATGTAATTGATAGAGAAACTTATGTGGTTGCAAAATACATATTTTTAGAATCGATAACGTCATTTTACTTGCTCACTATCACATTTTCGTTTAATTACTATAATACCATTAATCTCGCATTTCTTTTACATAAAAAAGTGAAGTAGACACAAACGTTTACAAATATCGTTTTTAAAAGTTGAATACTTTTGGGATTCTTCCTGCAATTGTCAGGTAGATGATTCCTTATGAATTTGATTTTCTTCGATCATCCGTGTAGATAGATTTTGGTCGTGGTGTCTTTTCCGTGCTTAAAGAAAGATTCTTTTATTGAGTTATTTTGAAATTGTGCAGCTGTAACTAACGGGCGCGGCCGCGCTCATGGCGTATTTTAAAACCCACCATTGTAAGTGAACAAACACTATACATTCTTTTCCATTACCAAACATCAGTCAAATAAATGTTTTCTGTTTATCTGTCAGTGTTTGAATATGATCCTTGGTAAATGGCCTTCGTTTCACGCCGCGCATGGTTTTTGTTTATGGTCCATTTTTCCATGTCGAACGAAATGGCAGCTCACTGACAGAAGAACGGTATTGTCATTTGCTACGTCGCTAGCGCGTACTTCGCAAGTCAAAACACACTGTGAAGGCGGCCTCACTATAGATGGATTTTGACTTAGTCAGTTTTCCCAGCTATCCGTAAGATAATAGCTATAGATACAATTGTTAAAACAATTATTACTGTGATATTTATCCCGCGGATAGATTTATCTAGAGATGAAAAGACTATCCCTTAAACTCCAAGCAATTGTTGCTTAGGGTTAATAAGAATAATACGCCCTCGAAAGTTTTAATTATCATCATCGATTACCTCTGTAGGTATAAAGATTGCTCCACTTTAGTCTTCGAATATTGTGCAGGGTAATGAGATGAATCTATGGGAACACTTGGAAACAAACAAAGCCTAAATTAATAAAATTAAAAATTGAATATTTTCACAGAGGAAATATCAATTTGCCCTCATTTTTGTGGGGTAAATATATACAGGGTGTCCCGCGACTCGACCGCCATAGCTTAAAGGTGTGTTCCTTGGGTAATTATAAGTCGAAAATACCTAATACATATATGTGCAAAAAATCAATAATAAAGGAGTTGTAGGCGATAGCATTTTCCATACAGCAAATGGTTTGGTTAATTATTATGCATTGTTATTGTTTAAAATTAATGCAGGAAGTAGGCTGGTGAATAGTTTTGTCACATTGTCATAACAATTGATTCTCGTTTGACGTTTATCTTGCATTATTTTTGCCATTTTAACGTTCGATATTGACTACATTTTCAAATCATGAATATGCCGGCATTCACTTTATTTATGGATACTGTGACGGATGGGCGATATTAGATTTAAAAGAATTTAGCATAACATTGTGTTTTATTAATAAAAAATATGTTTAACACAAAGTTATGTACATTAATTGTTCTACTGTCGCTTTTCCATTTCCGTCACAGTATTCATAAATAAAATGAATCTCGGCATATTCTTCATCTGAAAATGTAGCTATTAATAAACATTAAAGTGGCAAAAATAATGCAAGATAAACCTCAAACGAAAATCAATTGTAATGACAATGTGACAAAACTATTCACCAGTCTACTTCCTGCGTTAATTTTAAACAATAACAATGCATAATAATTAACCAAACCATTTGTTGTATGGAAAATGCTATCGTCTATAACTCCTCTACTAGTGAGTTTCGGACATATATGTATTATGTATTTTCGACTTGAAATTACCTAAGGAACACACCTTTAACCTATGGCAGTCGAGTCGTTGAACACCCTGTATAATATAAAGACAAATCTTGTTTCCCCATCAAATCAATGTTTACACAATGTTTCAATGGGGAGACAAGGGGCCATATGAATAACGCGGAGTAAATGCTTTTACTATATGTCTATCTCATTTTTACCAATTAGAAACCATATCTTTGATCTTTTATTAATTGAAGTATAAGCATTTACTACACTTCATTCATATCGCTCAACATTTGTCTTTGTATTATATAAAGCCTAAATTGTTTATATTGCTTACCTTTACCACACTTCGACCTTTCGCCCAATTGCTACATTTAGTAACATCAGATTTATTCAGCTAGATGCTTGTGTTACTCCAAATTTTTCCTTTCTGTTCAAGAACAATCCGATTTGTTCTTGGTAGTTGCTGTTATGGTATCTAAACTTCGTTGAGGAATTGTAAATAATCCTTGCAAAGCTCTTGAAAACATGATTGTGGGAAATAACGATATTTATAATCATTGACGACGCTTATAAAAATCAGATGTTTAGAATTTTCTCGTCTTTAGTTGAACTCTAGAACTTTCTCGTCTTTTCATTCTGTTCTGTTTTTATAAAAAACCTCGTACACTTCAGCCTTTTCTGCATCTTTCGAAACCTATTTACCACACGAAGATGCCTTATGAAACTCTACCGTAGGTACCAATACACTAGTGCTGGCCCTGATCTAGAAAGTCTTCTACGTCTCGAATGGCACGACGTAATTCGTAATTCTAACCAATAATTTATTGGTTATTTAGTACCTACGAGTGTTTGGGATAGATTTCCAGCGTTTTTCTCAGGACTATCAGCGGTCTTCCCAAACTATTCAAACATTATGAAAACTCATATTTGTAAATACCCACATTCGATTTGTAGCTTTATAATTCTGTAAATTCTAGACGTACTTTTTGTACAATCAGCTTACGGTCACAAATTATCTAAAGATTCTTCTACGTTTCGAATAGTAACGACCTAATTCGTAATTTCGAACTAATAATCTGTGTTAATTATTTAGTGCCTACGAGTGTTTAGAGTAGATACCCAGCGTCTTCTCTAGAGTTCTTAGGGTTTTTGCAGAATCTTTAGACATTTAATAACATTATGAAAACTCATGCCTGTAAGTCCCTAAGTACGACTTGCAACTTTACAAGTTGGTAAATTCTAGACGTACTTTTGTACGATCAGCGAAGAACAAGAACTTGGTATAGGCGGCGCGGTGTGTATAGGCACCGCCCAGTCGGATAAAACAACTGAGACTGATATTAAACTACTCTGTTTTCCTCGAAGGTGTTTTAAGAAACTGTGTCATAGGCACCAAATACCTTAGCGCCAGCGAAGGAAATTGTCAAAAATGATATATCCTGATTCTGCAACTTAAAGTGGCTACTAAGCAATGTGGATACGTGACAGTTACCAAAACTTCCAAGTCAAGTCAAGTCACCTCCATTGCTTAGTGACCACTTTGAGTTACATAAACGGCACGCTCAACTTAAAGACGATGATTAATAAGGCAGGCGTCAAAGTATGTAATGCATTGCAATTTTGAACGGTTTTCTAATGCGGGCGGTATACTGGTTTCCAAATCTCTTGGCACGCGACCTTCGATACGCAGAAGGCGAATTTTAGCCGGGCGGCCCTACATGCATGATTTTTACAATTTTCTTTCTCTCTTTCTTGTGCAGTAGGCTCCGTCTTTTGCGCATTTCGCGTGCCACGAGATTTGGAAACTACTCTACCTTCTAACTTCTGAGTAATTCAGAATGTTGGTGTGTAAGTTAACAGATGACGTTTTAACACTAGCAGTGATGAACTTGAATAATTATTATTTTAAACATCAGCGAACTTAGCCACTCAAAAAAACGTTTGAAAATTCAAACCTGCATAGATTTTTCAAATATATCAATGAATTTGATTGCAAGCATGTACGCATAGAAATCCGAGTTTTATGGCTTCCTTTTTAAACGAACTTTGTAAACCCAAAACGATCTACCACAATTTACTTTAGATATCTTTTATTTTTAATGATACTTAATCACTGTCACGCTTTAAAAGATTTTACAATTACACGAATGAACGAAATCTATTTGTTATAAATCGTTTTGTTGATCCGCACTACATGAGCGCGTTTACCTTTATAAAAGAACGCGACTCATTTTTACTTTTTTATTAAATAAAATTCTTTTACATGAAACCTATACACCGAATAATTCTAAAAGCGTTGCATTATCAAATACTTTTATTACCGTCTTTTTGCCGCTCGCAGATATAAATTATCACAGCACACCCTTCCTGAATGTTCATGAGATCACATTGTCTCTCAGCCATAGATCTTAACGTTACATTTTTCATTTTACTTTTTTTACAACATGGACAAAACTGGACAGAGCACATCAATTTTCTTTGCAAATTTTACGACGACTCTTTTATAAAATGTAGCATTGAGGTTTTTATTGTGTTTTTTAGAGCATTTTAGTTTATTATCCTATAAAAATTTAGGTATTTTTTTTATATCTTTGTTGTTATTGTTAGTAATATTACCTTCTGTGTATCTGTTTTTATTATTGTTTTCATATTCATTTACAGGAATTGTTTGATTCTTTCACGGAGAGATTGTAAAAGGTTTTTCAGACAATCATAGAATTTTATAGCAGTGGTTATGGGATTAACATTTCATTCTTTCTATTTTAAATATTAATCTAGCTATTTAGCACAACTCTATTGTTTAATTCATAATTCGGTTTCTTTTTCTATGTAACCATAATACATACAAACATATTACATTTGTTTTGTTTCAATTTATTTCATTATATACATGTATGTATGTTTATAAATAAATGCTACATCATCAAGCATTCATGTGTTTTGTCTCTTAACATCCTTTACCCTTCACAGTCATACATGAGAAATCATATGAAAATAAAATTCTTTTCATGGCATAAGCGTAAAATGACAAACATATTTATTTAACCATTTTAGTTTTTAGTCAGATTATACCTTCATTACCATAATACCTAATCTTTAATGTATATAAACTTTTATGAACATGAATATCATCTCTATTGTTATCATTAATAGCTATAATAAGCAGGCAGTTGCACATTATCTAAATTGTATGTGTAGGCATCGACAAGAAAATGATTAATTTTAATATATAAAACCAAACATTACAATTTTATTACTTATACATGCCTTGCCTGTATCAATTGTACTTATAGATGGGAGAATTTCCCTGTTGCCCGACATTGAATCTGGAATATACTTTAGAATATTACAAACTACACATTATCATATTAGTAACCTTCTTGTTAATAAGTGTCGTTCACACGCTTGAAGATACATCCTTAATTTTCTTTATTTTCAACATGAACTTTAAAAGAATACAAAACCACTTGACCTTTCACTTCTGTACACATACATTTTATCAAGTGAGAATAATAAGGATGTAAATTATGTCTTATGCAACTGCATGCAAACATACAAACTTATTATTCTCAACCGACAATTTGTAAAATATTGTGTTCACTAAATTTCAAGATTGCATGCCATTTAAATGCATTAGAACCAATTTAATAAATTAACTCTTAAAATATAAAAATCACAATTCCATCATAATTCTAGATATGCATTTATTAAGTTAATCATTAACATATCAATTTTTTCTCTTTTCCAGGTGATAATATCGCCCATTTTAGCAGGACTAGCCGTTGGTATAGGAGTACCCATTTTACTTTTTTACGTATACGGAGTTGTTCCAGTATCCCTCTGTCGTTCTGGTGGTTGTGGAGTAACAACATCTGCTACCGGTGTTCGTTTTGAATTTGATGATGAAAACGATTTGGTTTCCACAAGAAATCCAGATAATACATCAATAGATGCTGTCAGTAGTCGTGGAGCTAATCCTTCAATTGGTGAAGCTAGTTTATCTTTAGCGAGTGGTAGTCAAGTTTTAAGAGAAGCTGATAGGGAGTCTGCTAGCACTGTAGCTCTTGCTGGCAGTGTAGGAAATGCTGGACAAAGATTAGAAGTGCAGGCTGATCTCGTTTCCACACAGAGATTTAGCATTAGTAGTCTTTCTGATAAGTCTGTAAATGTTAGTTTAGCCGATGATGGAGGTGCATCTACGAGAGCATTGGCAGGATCTATGCTTAATTATAAGGTAAAAATTGATTTATACTTTATTTTATTGTTTGATTGTAACTCATTTATAATTTTAGTCAAATGGTAGCGATTCATGCAGCTGTGTTACAACAGGTGAAGATTGTGTATCAGAAAGAGTGCGCTTTGATGATAATGTTAGTTTTATTGCTCCACATAATTTTGAAGCAAATTATGCCGAAAAATCAAGTATCGATAGTAGTAGCAGTGTTAGACGCTGCGTTGTGAAACCATCTCTAAATCGTAGTGATAAAGCATATGACACTCTTAGCAATGACAGCATTTATGTTGATATAACATTACCATGTGGCGATGAAAAACCCCGTAAAACAATGTCTACAGCTGCCACATTAAGAAGTATATTCTTTCATTCAACTTTTAGTGATAATAAACCCACAACTAAGAGTTTCGAAGATAAAGTTATTATTGAAGTATCCAATGAGACACTTGATAAACAGTCATCATCGCACATGTCTGAATCTGCCCATGGTGCATCGGCATCATCTAATATCCTCACAACGAAGTCGGTCTCTTTAGATCTGGAGAGTTCAGCTCAGTTATAGTTATTTAACCTACATAGCATCTCTTTATTTGTTGAAGACTGATGTGTATAACCCATGGTTAGCTGCTATTAATTTTATAAAATATTTGTGGAAATGTCGATTAATTTAAATTTTGGCTGCATAAGGTTACTGCCTATATTACTATTATACTATATTACTATTATTACTGCTATTACTACCACAAAATACACTTGGCATTGTTAAATAAAATAGAAAGCATTAACACAGTTTGAATTATAATCAGTATTGCTGTTTGCTGTTTTACATAGTTCATTTTGTGACTATATAAATCAAGCTAAAAACAATCATTATGATTGAACATAATAAATTTGTGAGTATGTCATACAATAGCAGTGTCATATTTTTATTTTGGAGCATGTTATGTTGGTACAGGAGCAGTTTTATTTAACTTGTTTTTCACTGTAAAGCTGGATACTCTGGTACCATAAACCATGTGTATCTCTAATTATATTTACCTAATTTAAGAATGTAATATTACTTTCTAACATTGTATCTACTTGTGTATAAATTACGAAATAAAAAATACAAGTAATATACAAGCATTGTAAAAATAAATTTGAAATTTTCTTTGTGGGCGAATTCAGTATTTATTTTTAATAAATCAACTTTTTGTTGGTGTAATGCAATAAGCCTTTTTTTTCTAATGTTATGTAATTTTCAAAGCGTCATGTACTGTAATGCAGTAGAGTTGGCAGTACTGTAATATAATGAGTAATGTCATTATAAGTTGAAATGTAGTAACTTCATTATAAAAATTATCCAGTTTTGTCATTGTACTGTTAGATACTACAAAATCGAATCCCATTATATATTCAAATATAAGTATTTTTTTAATTCTAAAGCAGATTTGAAATTGAATTCATTTACAAGTTACAAAATTGAACTCTTAACTGAGGTGTGTGTGTGTGTGCTATACCCTCAGATTTTTATATTCCAAGGGTTCTGGATTAAATTTATCAACAGACCTGAATCTAGTTTCTTCATGTTTTACTCGTCACCAATTTATGTTATGTGTACTCCATAATGATACTTTCAAATATGCTTTAATTGTAATTCAAAAAACACGACATTCAAGTTACTACATTTTGATTCATGATTACATTACTCATTAAATTATAGTATTATCAATTCTACTACACTACATTTGCAAAATAACTTGATATTTTTGTATGTACAAGCTGTGGAAGAATTTTCTTTTTTGAGTTTGTTTAATTTTTGTAGTTTTAATAAAATAATATCCTATTCCAAATCTATCGAAATGGTAACCGTAAAGTTGATTCAAAAGCAGCCATGACACAGTTGCTATTATTCTATGAACATTCATTTTGGTAATAGAAGTTGCTAGTGTTGCCATTTACCAAGAATATGTCAAAGTTATGTTTTCATTAATGGAGGAATTTATTATAAACTTTTCAACTGTTTGGATAGATTTGGAAGAGAATATACAAGGTTTAATAACTGTGTAATATTAAAATGTCACAATTACCACAAATAAACCCATAATCAGTCAACTGTCTTGGAAGAGGTGGTTATTGCTTATAGAGTAGTAAACATAAATTCTTTCTTTTGGACATAATTATAATATGAAAGTTTCCATGTTTAGACTGAACATTATTACATCATAACAACAGTAGATAAGAATGAAGAAAAAATGAGAAGGTAAGAAGATGCAGAGCTACTACAAAAACAAACTCATTCACCGTATTTTATGTGAAAATATTCTGGCTCCTAATCTACACTGGATAGTCTTTTCTCCACCTTTTGATGACTTGTGAATTACTTTGTAATGTAAGAGCTGTTTGAATGCTATGCCAAATTTTCTATAAACTGGTACAATTACATTTTTTTACATAGAAATTCCTATAGAACAGGTTCTAAAAATGGGTAAATTTCTTGCAGAAAATGCGCAGTAAATGTGAGCGCGTCCATGCCCAAACCAACATCAGTTGATCGTCTGCACTGTCTGCATGTCTGCTTGCTTCTCTATTTTTTGAGGTTATGTTTACAAGTTGCATTAAGGGTCACTGCAAATAGCTGTAAATAGACTGAACTGCGCACGCTCAATCAAAAGTTTTGTAAAAAACTTATGCACAATTAGCATACAACTTGCTACAACGACGTATCAAAAATTTCCAAAGAAATTGTTTAAAAATTCTTTTATAGAATTTCCTTAAAATTTAGCATAATGTTAAACAGCTCTTTATTAAACATACTACATTGATAACTGTTAAGAATTTCATTGATATACCAAAAGATTGCAGCAGAATATTCTAGGAAATATGGTTTCAACTTTCCAGTACATGTGATGATTTGGAGTTAGAACCATACAGTTCCAAGTGATTAGCCAATAGCAATATTTCGAAAACCAACTCATTCATTGAGAAGAAAATTAAATACATAGAATTTGCATATAGATGGATGCCATTCAAAGACCAACAGTATGTGGAATGTTTAATTTCTGAATTTAGAAAATAAAAGAAAAATACATTTTCCTTGTTTGTGTTTTTGTATTTGTATTTATATTTAGATGAAGCATATTTTCAGACATTATTGTATAGTCAGATCCTTCCATCAAAACATATAATACACCTACATTTCATTAGAACAATTTTATTTAACATCAAACATTAAAATTCATCTCTTGAAAATAGTTATGATAATGTTGCTTGGAAAGCCATGGTTTTCAGGCATAATAATATTCTACTGTAGTATCAATGGTTTAAATTCATATTTATCAATCAGTAACCAGTATTTCACCACAATATGATGAGAGTTTGTCAACTGGGTTTTGTTATCCTACTGAATTATTTCTGACAAATCTATCATTGCCTGCTCGATAAGTAAATCGGTCAGCATTGCTATTAGTATACAAGGTAAGTGAAAAGAAGATTAGCCAACTTGAGTAAAGCACATAACTAAAGGTCTTCTTGTTTTTTATCAAGTTTAAAATAAATTATTTCCTTGAAAATATTTATTTTTGAGAAATGTATAAATTATTCTAAATATTTTTGGGTATCTTATTACCATCAGTAGAATGGTAGAACTATGACACTGATATTTAACTAATATCTATTTCATGTAAAGAGATATACCGGGTGTGGAGTTTCAAACCCTTACATAGGACAATGCGTGGGGATTCAGATTTTTGTAATTCCTGCTCCCTAAACGAACCTACAGGGGAAGTAATGGTATCAATTGATAGAGTAGACGATTCCTCGTAATTTGGCACCAATAAATTAACCAAAAATGCTCAGAATTAGCAAAATAAATTAATAATAAAATTGTCCCATTTACGGATTTGAAACTCCACACCCGGTATGCGTCACTCGTGTGATCCAGATGCTGCAAATCAATAACTGGCCTAACTGAAAACTTTCTACACGTCCTATTTTAGCGGCGGTAGATTGACAGACAAACAACTGAAAACAATTTTTAAAAAGTACATATACTAAATTTATTTTAGAATTAACTTTTATTAATCTTACTACTTACTTTAAAACTAATAAACGGAAAATTGTTTAATTATATAATTCTTCAAAGAACTGTTTTTGTTGTTTAAATGTAAACAAATGTCAATTTGAAAATTCAAATACGTTTGACATTTTCGAAATAGCTCAATTTTACGTGCAATCACGTCTACTGTTTCTAGTGTTATCCTTGTCATACACCTTCTACTTGAACGGAATGCTACTGGTTCGATATATATCTCTTTTTTCAACATACATTTCAAATAGGTGCGTGTTGTCTTTGATTAAAAATAAATCTGTGATGCATGTATCTCTTTACGTGAAATAGATATTATAATACTATTGAATATGTGTGCAAGTAATAATGTCTATTATGGCTATACGGACTGGATCATTTTAATTTATCTATAGAAGTTCACTAAATAGCTGGCCTACTCTAGTAATGTCATTAGGATAAAGAGAGGTTATTTATGACATGACAGGTTATTTACGCATAAACTTGACTGCAACTACCTGACAGAGTAAAATAATCTTTTTTAAAAGGGTAACATTCAGGTAGTACAAAATTTCAGAAAATTAAAGAATTATTTTTATTTACAACTAGCTGCCCGCCCCGGCTTCGCACGGGTGGAGTACCTAATGAAAAAAATAAGACAATTTTCCATTTCGAATTAAAATAAAAGAAAAATCTTAAGAATTTATATACTTTATTGTAAAGCTTTGTAATAAACCACATTTTTAGTTTTTCCATTTGGACAGTACAAAAACTTCCTTACATAC
Source organism: Ignelater luminosus (assembly GCA_011009095.1). NCBI lineage: Eukaryota > Metazoa > Arthropoda > Insecta > Coleoptera > Elateridae > Ignelater > Ignelater luminosus. The sequence continues at coordinate 636,642 of VTPC01090033.1, forward strand.
ACTTCGACACTTTCGCCACCCTGCCGGCGGCGCCATCTACTGTATACTTCGGAAACCACTCGAAATGACGTATAAGAGAAAAAATGTTTTGTTACGTCTTTCCGTGCATTTTTTTGGAAATTTTCTTTTATACAAACCTTCTCCTGATAATAACAAACACAACAAAAAAGAATTATCCAATTTAGTTCAATCGTTGTGAAGTGATACGCCTTCATACATTTTTGCGATTCATTTTTATTTATATAGAAGATAGAAGAAGAAGATTAACGTTGGGATAAACACAAATTATAAGGTTAACAATTTGTCTTTTAACATTTTTTTTCCATTCATTTACAAACAGCCAATCAAATGAAATGAACCAATCACAGCAGTTTTAGAGTGATTGTTGTAATTAAAATATGCTAACTAGTTGGCCAGTAGAACTTTGCTGGTACGTGCCATCTCATTTCTACTCATGTAAAATATTATTTCCTTTCGCTTGCTCTTATGTATTTGTGCATTGACAAAACAAATCCATCCACACGGTATAGAATACTCAAGTCATTTGGATCATGATTTTGTATTGTGTAATCTCTCTGGTGTTTTTGGCAAGCAAACACCTATTGTTTGTACATTTCAAAATTATAAACATTTTAATTACCATGATTAAGATTTGCAGGCATGTTCTCTAAAGCAGATTTGTTGATTAGTGTCAATTAATGATAAGGTCACATTTTTCAATAATATTTTATTCGTTATTTGATAAACATGCTTCTTGGCAAACAGCTGTAATTAATAAAAAAACAAACACTTTGGCTAACAGGCAGTGTAAAGTTACTTACGAAATTAAGAGATAAAGTGAAGGATTGTTACAAGAAAAATCTCTTTCAAGAGAAATGGAATTATAAAGATTTATGTACTTTAACAAATAATGTTGTTGTATGAGAAGTAAGTAAAAGTAAAAAAGAAACAAGCAAATTTTATTTTAAATTAACATCAATAGAGGGCACTAGCTGTAAAGAGAAACATGATCTACTGCACCAATCTTCGCTGGCGCATTCCCCAAAATTTGCCCACGCATATGGGCCTAAAGCCAGTTGATTGTGAGATAAAGTACCGACAATAAACAAAAAACGGTCGCAAATTGAGCTCAACAACAATTTTCTCTCCGCCAGAGGCGTTGCTGTTTTATGTCAAATTTGACAAGTTTAACCCCGCTCGGGGCCTATGCCTGCGGCGTTGCTTCGGTACTCCGACTCTAAGCCTCTCGGGCCAGCTCCGGTTCACGGACCCGTCGCGCACTGTTCTCGAACGCGGAACGTCGAACTTGACAAGTCTAAACGTCAATTGATAACTTTGAGGTTATTAGAATTTAGACTTAAAAAAAAGTCATAAATAATGTCTTATTGTTGAGTACTCTATTATTCTTTATTCTTTGCAAAATTTGATTGAGCAAGTGTATTTCCTATTTCCTCGGTGTCATCTTCATCACTTTCACAATTATTTTTTATAAATTGCTGTAAAAAGGATATCTTATAGTGGTTGTGCAACCATATTTGAATAAACAACCCAAATAACTCTGTTGCGTAATTAGTATGATTAAATCAAAAATATAAGTCAAGTTTCTGGAAACAACAAGACATTATTAATTACTTTTTTCTATTTGAATTTTAATAACCCTCAAACTTTTAAACTGTCAAATTTGACGTGGAACAACAATGCCTCTAGCGGAGAAAAGGAATTATTATGGAGCTCAATTTGTGATCGTTTTTTGCTTGGTGTCGGTACTTTGTCTCACTATTAACTGGCTACAACGGCGATTGTCTTTTATTTGGTGTCAGTACTTTATCTCCAGCGTTGCCAGTTGACGGAAAATATCCCACGTTTTGAAAAACTGTCTTGGTAGCGGTAAATTTAGCGGGATTTTCTTAAATGTGGGAAAAAATTTAATTTAATCTTAATTTTTCCATTTTCACATGAAATTCTCCACCGTTACACTACCTATGACTTATGAGAACTGAGAAATAGAATTTATTATTACTGTGTACGCAGAAACTTTTATACATTTTTTTTCTGACTGTTATGCAAAGGCTGTGTATGTTTGATTCTTAATGATAAAATTTTAATGTAGCTCAAATGGCGAGAATTTTAATCCGTGGCAATGGGAAATTAGCAACCTTTGGATTGGCAATCCGTTTATCTTACATCAACTGACCTTGAAAGAAAGTGACAACTGACAATGGTTGACTATAGTTTGTGTGATTTCAGATTATTAGCAAAAATTTTGGATTAAAATGTTAAAAGATTGTCAATTAAATTAGGTAAAGTTTTTTAGTCAGTTTAATGCTAATTACAGGATACTTGGAAACCACAAAGTTACAGTATGATTTCTTGAGTGTACATTGTTGTATTAAAGGTAACCTTACATATTTCCCAATTATTTTCTAAGTATTTTTTTTTTAATTATAGGTATTCACACTGTGTACATAATCTTTTAAGTTACGGAGGTAAACAGCAAAATGGCCCCAGTTCCTTTAGAGGGGTTACAAACCCCAGTTGCGAGTAACATGGTGCAAAGTTTTGGGGGACCCCAAGAGGGAAATCGTGGGGGCCAAATATCCTTAGCAATGCTGATTGATTTTATTGTTCAACGAACTTACCATGAGTTAACTGTCCTTGCTGAATTGTAAGTGTATTAATCTTACTTTTATTATTTTAATTTACCTAAACATTTGTATAGATTACCACGTAAAACTGATATGGAACGAAAAATAGAAATTTATAACTTTGCTATCCGTACACGTCAGTTATTTGTAAGATTACTTGCATTAGTAAAGTGGGCTAGTAGCGCTTCAAAAGTGGAAAAATCAGCCGTAAGTCAAAACAATTTTTAATATTTGAATGTATGCATATTTTTTATTTATTTATAGCGCATTATGGCATTCTTGGATAAACAATCTTTATTATTTGTGGAAACTGCTGACATGTTAGCACGTATGGCAAGGGAAACCTTAGTACAAGCACGGTTACCAAATTTCCATATACCTGCAGCTGTAGAAGTATTAACAACAGGAACTTATGGTAGACTTCCAGCATGTATACGAGAGAAAATTGTACCACCAGATCCTATAACATCGTCTGAGAAACGAGCTACTTTACTTAGATTAAATCAAGTAATACAGCATAGGCTAGTTACAGGAAATCTATTGCCACAAATGAGAAATTTAAATGTAAGTGAATATCTTCTCTTTAGTAGAAAACTGGTTAATGTATGTGCATAATTTATTGAAGGTGGAAAATGGTCGTGTCACTTTTCATGTAGAACATGAATTTAAAGTTTCGTTAACTGTAATGGGCGATGGTCCAAATATACCATGGCGATTGCTTGAAATTGATATCTTAGTGGAAGATAAAGAGACAGGAGGTGCTTAAATAATTACTGATCTAGTTTTAATGAAATCAAACTGATTATTTGTTTTTTTTCTTGATAGATGGCAAAGCTCTAGTTCACTCTTTACAAGTGCAATACATTCATCAATTAATTCAAAGTCGATTAGTTGACAATCCCACTCCACTTGCTGAAGTATATAATTGTTTGCATTTTTTCTGCCAATCATTGCAATTAGAAGTTTTGTATTCACAAACTTTGCGTTTAATAAGGGACCGGTTAGACGATCATATTCACGTAGATGAATATACACCTGGAAAATGTTTAGCTGTATCATATTGGAGGTAATTTTATTTTATTTTTGTTGTTTTAGTAAGTAATATTTTACGATACATATAGGGAACTTACAAGTAAAGGCAAGGAACAAGCAAATAAAGATCCTAGATCTGAATTAGGTTATCGACTCACTGTTCAAGTGGATCCTCATGATCCTGCTAGACCTCTTTCAGTAGTTCATATTCCTTCATTAGGCAATAAAGTAAGTAATTAATGTACTAGTTGTTCAGTAATTTATAATTGCTATGAATAATAGGAAAGTGAAATAGCTGATCGTGCAATTCGTTCTGAACTTCTATCAATGGAGAGACTGTTGGTTCATACAATCTATGTCAGGACACGAAGTCGCCTAACTGACATCAAACAGGAATTACAAGGAATATTAAAAGATGTTGATTGTAAGACTGAAACATCTTCGCTTGTAACAGAAATATTATTTATTTCTTTTTTTCATTTAAGGTAATTTACAAGGATCACCTGCCATATTATCAGTAGCAATTTTACAACCATGCTTACGAGCTGAACAGTTATTAATAACCGTTGACACTCATACTGGAATGTTACAATGTCACGTGCCACAATATGATCCTCCACTTATTCCAGATTTGCAAAATTCCCTCAATGGTGACCACACTCGTTTGCCAGTACTTATCAGTGAATTAAGGTATGCATTTAATTCTTGGTACAAAATCTTCTTTATAAATGATATAAAATAGGTATTGGATAACCCAACGTCGTTGCGAAAAGACCTTGCAACATTTGCCTGCTACAGCATCTGAAAGACTACCATTATTACATCATCCTGATCATCCACTTACCAAAATTGCACGTCATAAAATGTATGTTCAATTGCATCGACATCCTAATGTTGTACTTGTAAGCATTTTATTGTAATTTATTGTTCTATGTATTAAACCATACATTTCAATCTTTTTATGCAGATTGTGGAACTTAAGGAAAAAGATAATAGTCCATGTGAGGTTGATTTTTCATTTTATTTGGCAGTAGTCAAACATTCCAGTATAGAAGATAATCCAGATGATGATACGATTGAAGTGGAAATACCAAAAGTGTATTTAAAAGTTCAATCATTAATTGAACTGGATACATTTGTTGTGACACATGGAGCGTATACAAGTGTAGATGGTAAGAAAATCAGCTTTCTACTCTCGTTATTTTATGAAATGTATTTATTTTATGAAATATTTGAGAAACATAGTAGAACACATTAGCTTTTGGAAAAATTTTCTAAATGTTAGGAAAACATATCTTGTCCAAAACTAGAATTAATTTTAAGGTGATACAGATCCAGATCACAGTGAACCAGGAAGTTTAAAGAGAAAGTCTGCAATGAAACACGAATCACCTCCTCGAAGGGCAAAACAACCAGCATATTTCATATCTGAATTGGCCCATGTTGTTGCTATGTGTGATGAGAGGTTACCATTTGTTACATTAGCTAATGAAGTAATATACTGTACTTGTTTGTATAATATCAGCAACTAATGTTTTGTATTATTTTAGCTGACAAAACGTAATATTTTCCATCAAGGTTTGCAAGTCGAAGCAAATGCTACTGGTTTAGTCTTAAGATTAATTCAGTTACCTCCACCTACTGTTTCTATTGGACAATCTCCAGCATGGCAATCATTATTAAAACGATTACTGTCTGTTTCAATTAGGGTGCAGAGTAAAGGAATGCTAAAAAGTTGGATGACAGAGTTTGTTTTCTACTCAAGCCCACTTTCTAGTACTCATCCAAAGGAACAAGGTAAGATTTTTATTTTTATTGATTTCTTACCTAATTTGATTTGTTTCTACATTAAATTGTGTTGTAGGATCTAGAAGACCTGTGTATTTTCAGTATGATATGGGAACTGTAGATACTATTGCAAGGACTGTTGATTCTTTGTTAAGTGATTGGGCACAAATTGTTCATTTATATATGATTGTTCATGATCTTAGTGAATACCTTACATTGGGTATGTTGCGTGATTTATTTAAAAGGGGTAAACCACTAACTAAAACTTGTATATGATTATGGAAAAGGAGCCTGATTTTTGTGACTGCCAGATTGCTCTGATTACTCAATAACTGCTCTTGATTTCTTAATTCTCACTAACTGTTGCAACTTCTTTATGATTGCTGATGATATGATTTCTTAAGATTGTCTAAAGACTGCTGGCACTTTTGTACAGGGTGGCCCAAATTTGAGGTAAATCAGAGTATCTTGAAAACTAGAAGAGATAGTAAAAAACTAAATACACGTTCTTGATCTACTTTTTTCAACTCAATTCATTGGTGCAGTCACAATTTCAATATCTTTTTTTGATTTTTTTCTAATTTCTTCAAGTCACTGTACTTCATTATTTGAAAAAATGGAAAAAGATTGGGGATTTTTTGTATGTTTTGATGTTTAGAAAACAGTATTCTAGATTTCTGTTTTATTCAATTGTTTTCAAGTTATAAGAACAAAATTAATTTTTTTAAATTGCAATCATATTGTGGGAACCAGACAAACTTTCTGTCTACCAACTCTGAGAAAATGTAGCATTCAGTAAACTAAACGCAATGCACATCTTCAACACGATAAATGCTATAAAAGAATGATGTGAACGGCATATTGCATGCAGTAAAACACAGTATGAAAATTTTTTATAGTTTTCTTCTTTTTTTTGTAATAAATACTGTAATGAATGGCATATTCGATAACACCCTTGTTAATTACATTATGCTTGACAAAAACATTATTAACAAGCTGTTTTTTTTATTTTCTTTCAAAATCATGGCATGCTATGTTACGCAAATTAAATTAATATTGGTATATCTTTATTATTATTTAAAATAAATATAACAAACCACATACAGGGTGTCTATTTGAAAACTTTCAATGGGTTGTATATTTTTTAAACAAAAGGTATTGTAAAATGCTCAAAATCATTTTGGTAGTATGCACCGTAGTCCCTGTGACCGTATTTTCTGGCCACAATCGATTTTGCAAAGTTGCGATTTTTCAAATGTTTTTTTTTACCTTCACTAAGTAGATACGTCAGACAGGCTAACTGCATATTTTGTATTTGTTTGAAATATCAAACCGGTATTTTATCAGTTATTGAATTTGACACGTTTAAGAACATTTGTAAATGTGTTGTGCCTCTGGTGAGATATACTGACGTTTAGAAGTGAATATTTCATAAAATAACTGGAATTAATAAAAAGAACAAAATGGAAATAAATACTATAGGTAATTCTCATTTATTTCAGTAATACAAATGCATACAACTTTCGTCTAGATAAAAACACTGAACTCTAAAAGTGAACTCTAATTTGGGTGATAATTTTCAATTTTAGGTAGAGCTACAAAAAATGGTTGCGTTTGATTGTCTTCATACTTTGTACATAATCAGATTGTTCAATTGAGAGTTCATGTGCAAAAAATTACGTTGCACTCTTTGAATAATTCACATTTTTCTCAGATAACTGGTATGTGCTGACTTATTGGATGTTTGGAAAGAGATGAACAAAGATATGAAAGAAGCAGCTGTTTTTGATTATTTGTTGGAACATATTATTAAAGTTGACATTTCCAATAATATTTTCCCTACTTAAGGGAAAAGTCAAGGATTATATGCAAATATATCAATGAAAGGTGGGAAAAAGCCATCAACGATTAGATTTATTTCTAAAACAAAATGCAGAATGGCTTTTAACAAAACTGGAAATAAAGAAACCTGGGTTATCCTCGCCAGCAAGTACATTGACAAGAGGCCGTAAATCCCTTCCATTTACTGAAAAATCTGATCAAACGCAAAGAAGAGAAGCTGCGGAGCTATCGAAAGAGCAACATGACAATGCTGATTTAATGCTTTGCGCTGCTTCTATGGCCGCTCGTAAAAGAGTTCAAGTAGATTTGGCTATAACTTTAACAAAACTTTACAAAATCCAACAAAGGCTTCTAAAATAAGGAGAGTCTTAGAGAAAACCACTGCTAATGAGACAACTCCAATTCGCTTGACTGCAGACGAGGCATTGGCTTTCCTGTTGGACAATAATCTTACGAAGGAGCAATATTGTAATATTCGAATGGAAAATCTAGGTTGAAATTGTAATATATATCCTTCATATAAAGAGATTTTGGATACGAAATGTGAATGCAGACCAGCGGGAATAATTGTACAAGAAAATTTGGCAAAAGTTCCTTTAAAAATGTTGCTGAATCACACAGCTGCAAGGCTTAGTAAGTTGCAAAATGATGTAATTATCGCAGTAATGGACGCGGAAAACGAAAATTTTCTAAATGCGGAGTTAGTTGTAAGCTACGGTTTTGATAGTAGTATAGGCCACCCTAATTTTAAGCAGAAGTGTGAAATAGTGACAGCATCACAATTGACTCTTTGCTCCTTGCTACCATGATTACTCCTTTGCATTTGAGTGATGCAACTGGAAAAGTTTTATGGTGCAATCGGCAGACATTGGAAAGTTACTTTAAAAAATGTAATTAGTTACAATTACAGTTACTTGATTTTAAAAAGTAACTAGTTACCATTACAGTTCCTGCAAATATGTAACTAAGTTACTTTACCGTTACTGTCAGTTACTTTGATTCTATAAAGAAAATAAAGAAAAACTTTTTAGAACCCATCAAAATTCAAGGTGATTCTAATTAATTTTTCTTTGTATAAGCTTACTGTACAACTCTTAGAATTACACAATATGAAAATATGTATTTTCTGAACATCATCAAAACTAAATTTGAAAATCGATTATTCGAGTAACGCAAAAGTAACGACCTGAAGTCGTTACCGTTACACGCTTTTTGTAATTAGTTACAATTACTTTACTGCATCTTTATAAAGTAACGCGTTCAAATAAACTACAAGCTTTATCTGACAACAATTGATGGGAAAGTTTTAAATGTGTTGACTGAAACAAAATTCACTCAAACTTGTCCTATATGCAGTGCAACCCCAAAGGACTTTTTAAAAATAACAGATCCTAGATCCTTAAAATTTGAGCCAAAATCAATCTGTTTAAGTTATGGAATAAGCCCCTTACATTGTTGGATAAGATTTGAATTTGTGGTTCACTTAAGTTACAAAAAATATTTCAAAAAGTGGCAGATACGTAATGAGAAAGATAAGTGCGCAGTTGCCGAAAACAAGAAAAAGATTAAAAATTTATTTTGGAAAGAGCTCGGTTTACATGTGGATAAGCCAAAAGTTGGAGGATTCAGTAGCATTAATGACGGAAACACATCGCGATGGGCCTTTCAAAATCATGACGTATTTGTAGAAATTACTAGTGTCGACAAAGGCCTTATATATAATTTAAAAATAATATTAATATGCTTGTCCTGCTAACTTCCCCTAGACCTAGAAAACTTTGAATTTTTCTGTTTTCGAACCGCCAAAATTACAATCCAAAAATATTCTTGGTCCCTGATGACAGCCACAGTGCATAAAGTTCTCATTCATTCAAAGAGAATTATCGAAAACATGACACTACTGATTGGATATTTTGGTAAAGATGCATCTGAATCGAGAAACAAAATTTACAAATCTGATAGGTTACACCATGCTCGAAAAAACAGCCGAATTAATAATCTTTCAAACCGCTATCTCCATTTTATTTTAATTTTGGCCAGAAAATAAGATCATGGAGACCATAGTGGTATGGAGGGGGAACCAAAATGACCTTACAAATATGGCGTCACTCTCAACTGCCTGCTACCCAGCTGCCCCAACTTTAAAATCGTAAATAGCAACCCCCACATGTGACACATTGTTGGAAAACTCTTGAAAAATGCTTTTCATTGATACCTGATATTCTGAAAGCTGAGAAAACAGCAAATTCAAATATGTCGAGACCTACCATGATTGCCATTTAAAAAAAATTAATTGTTTTCTTGTAACTTGAGAACAATTGAATAAAACAGAAATTTACAGTAGTTACTTTATTCTAAACATCAAACCATACAAAAAATTTCAGAGCAACGTTTTGCCATTTTTCCAAATAAGATACAGCCACTTGATAATTTGAAAAAATCAATTTCTTCCCATAACTCAAAAACAAAAGAAGACATTTAAATTCAGATTGCACCAATGAACTCAGCAGAAAATAGTAGATAAAGAATGCATATTCAATTTTTTTCGCAACTCAAATTTGGGCCACCCTGTACATGACCACCTAAAGTGGTTTACCCCTCTATTTAAACTATGATAAATACAATAATCATCTTTATTTTTAGAAAAATTTCCTCTAAGTGTGTTTAGCGTTAAATCATACAGCTATAGCAAATTAGTATTGTGTTATGGGCCTGAAAAAGGTGCAATGGCTTCTATAACTTGGAATAATAGTGATAAAGCGTTTAAATTGGCATTTGGTGCAAGCAACAATGCACTAAATGCCCATTGCCTTGTAAGGGAACAACTTGAAGCACATCTTAATCAACATAGGAATCTAGCTCAAATTGTACAGCTTCTTCATGAGACATATGAACCTCTAATTTCTATTAGCAAATTGCCATCATTACCTCAACTTGGTGTATACAATACGGTAAGTGAAACCGAAAGTATTTTCCTTTATCTCATGCAAATTGAAATTAAAATTTCATATTGTAGAGACCTCAAGTACCAGTTCAAACATTTACAGTAATGGCTCAGTCATGTACCGGAATAAGATTAGCATATCAAGGCATGTACTGTATAGAATTACGTCTTCGCGGTGGTGGTTTGGTATCATTACGAGATGGTGCTTATAGTCATTTTGATCGAAGCAATGTAGTGGATGTCTTCACACCTACACAAGGCCTTAAAACGTTTCTATCAAAGTATGTGGACGAAAGTGCTGTCTTTCGTCGCAGATCTCAATCAGAAGATGACAATCCACCGTCTCCAATTTCTATGGAAGTAGAAGGAGCTGGTGGCTTTCTTGGTAAACATAAAATTTGTAAATCTACACAAACAATTAATTTTGAACATCTTTCTATATCCAGGTCATCATAAGGGACCTCAATCTCCAGCCCAACAACGTGAAATAGGTCTTCGATTTCATCCTCCTCTCACACCTCCATCTGGATCTAACCCACATACACCTGCAAGTCCTCATACTTCTAATATCAATCAACCTAATACTCACACAAGTTTCAGTCCTGCAACCTCATTTAGTCTTGCTTCTCCTACGTCTCTTCCTGGCAATATTAATCCTAGTCCTATTCCAGTGCTTCCACACCCTAGCCCTAGTTCAGGTTTAGTAGCTAATTCTCCATTAAATCCGCATGTGCCTAGTCCTGGTGGTTTATTGTCTAATTCTTCACCTGGACCAACAAGTACAAATCTTCCTGGCCATTCTCCAGGTAGCAGTTTTATGCAAACAGGTACCATCTCGAACCTTTAAAATTACATTTACAATTTACATAACCGTTTAATGAATTTTTGCAGGACATACAGATGGTAGTCCTTTCCCTTCATCATCACAAAGTATGACTTCTCCAGCTGCATCTAATTGGCCTGGTTCACCAAGTATGCCCAGACCATCACCAGCAAGGCCTGGTCAATCTCCTGGAACTCATCCTATTATGCACAGTCCTCAATCGGATCATAAAATAGGTAATCAATGCAAGGCAATATAATGTAAATAAAATCTAGCATAAATTATGTTCCACAGGAGTACATTTATCGAGAGTATTACCTCAAAAATCCTGGGCTGGTGCGGTACCCACCTTATTAACTCATGAAGCGCTTGAAACTTTATGTTGTCCATCCCCACACCCACAAGGATTACCAGGTCCAGAATTAGCTCCGTTAGAACGTTTCCTTGGTTGTGTTTATATGCGTAGACAATTGCAGCGGTTTGTACAGAGTGAAAGCTATGTAAGTATATCCAGGTGTTATTTTTTTCATAATCTTAAATGTGCTTACTTCAGCTAACCCCAATTCCAACTAATGAACCTGGAGTAATTCACTTTAAAGTATCAGAAGCACTTCAGTGTCGTATTGGATTAAACACACAGCATTTACAATCTCTCCACCTTAAAATAACTCCTTTACTTGAACATAAAGATGTGTGGAGTCCAGAAGAATTACAGGTTGGCTTCTTCATTTCTTTGCAAGTTATTCAATTTAATAATCATATCTTGTAGATTATTGAAAAGTTTTTCGACACCAGAGCAGCAGCTCCTCCTTACAAGCCTATATCGATGTTTGGATTCTGCTGCATGTTAAATGTACCAATAAACGTACTTAAAGATTTTGTCCAAATAATGAGATTGGATCTAATGCCACCACTTGCACAGCAACAGGGATTTAAATGGTCTGTTCAATGGATGTTGAGGGTTCCACCTTCTGCAATTCCCATTGTACCAACAGGAATGGCAGCTTGTCTTGTTTATAGAAACAAAATCTTATTCTTTGTAAGTGCACTGCAGTACAATAAAAGCAGGATGATAATATAACATTACCTTTTTATAGCTACAAATAACAAGAATAGGTATACAGTATCCAAATAACATGGAACCACCATCATTAGTACTACCTCTTGTTTATGATGTTAGTACAAATTTAACTCAATTAGCTGAAAAAAGAGATGCTGGACCAGCTCCTGCTATGACGACTGCAAGCCAATTACTCAAACATTTTGCACAATTCCAAACAAACCATTCAGAATGTTCATTATTTCCAGCTGTACGAGAATTGCTTATGAATTTAGTTTTACCATCAGAACCTCAACAACCTAGTCCAGCACCAGGAGCAGTACAGCAAATACAATCACCTGCTATGCAAATGAATCAGGGTGGACAACCTGGATATCCTGTTAATATGCCTATGGGAATGATGGGACCACAATAGTATTACTTTAATTAGTATTTTTAGGAAGATTTTCATTATTAAATTAAAGTGATAAAAAATTTGCTCGGATGTTAAATTTTAAAATATGTCTTGTGTTAACTGTGTTCTGCAGTGATGATATGTTTGTATATCTAGTTTAGACATTTCGTTTTCATGTTTCTTCATAAGTTTCAATATAAAAACAAATTGGAAAAAAGAATTTCGTTAGAATAAGATCGACCATTTATGTAAATATTCTTGTAATTATTAGTAAGTAATTTAATATTAATGTTTTGTACTAAAGTTTAGTTAGGTGTAAGCAGAATAAACTAAAAAATCTGTGAGTTTGAAGTAAATAAAATTTATTATTGAGACTATTCTTGCTGCATTTAAATTCTATTTTAAAAACTTTTTTAGATTGTGCTCTTTTCTGATGTAATTGTAGCATGAAGCATGCAACAACTATTGCTACACAAGAGCAGCTAATTGGTAACTTTTTGTAAGAAATTGTACACCCATATCCTGAACGCATTTGAGGTTCAGTTTATGTATGTATAAATGTTAATGCTTGTTTTATAACTCACAGTATAGAAACCTCACGGAATCAGTAATTTCACTTGTTGTCAGCGCCTTTGATGTTTGTGTCCAAAATTTTTATTGTACATTGTCACCACACGTAGCTTGCATAGGCGTACGAAGCGTTAGTGTGGTTTTTGCAAGATTCAACACAATTGCACGCCACTGTTTACTGAGTTTTGTTCAGTATGTGGTCACCACACGTCGAGAAACACGTTACAAAATTTTTATCTCAGTGAACGTACTGATTCTGTAAAGTTTTTATACTGTGGTATACAGGGATGGGTGAAGTGCAACACAAAAAATGTCATGTGTTTTAACAATTTCTGGATGGGTTATTCTTTCAATCCAAAGATTGGGAGTCTATTCACATTTACTTTAGGTACGTTTGATTTTCTGTCTTGGGAGTTGGAGCATTGTGAGTAGAGCGAATGATCACGTGATACATAGAGCAAACAGAGAGTATATCAGAATAAAAAAATGAAATGATGTATCATCTGGAGTCGCAGAGTGTAAACAAAGTTTTAAATGTAACCTCAACAATGATTTTCATTAACTTTAATTTGAATCAGTCTGCTGTGTTATAAAACTAAAATAGGTTATTTAGATAACAAAGTTGTAACAATCAAGAATTGAGGTTATAATATGGCTTTTACAACAAGCGGTGCACCCTGAGTTTAAAGAACAACATGCACGAACATACCTTTTGTGAAACTCCTATGTTAATAAGATTTCACTTATAACCTCACTTTATTTGCCTGATACATTTCAACATACACATTGATGGATTAATTCTAATACGTCGTAACCCATAATTTCTCAAAAATTGGTATTTTTGCGGTGATGGATTTTATACCCAATTATCCATCGAATTCTATAAAGACATAAACCAAATCTTACTAGAAATGCTTATTTTTCATATGTACGAATAAGTACATATGCCCTTTATAGTACTTACAAATTGTGTAAATATTTCCTTCTGCTATAAAATTCCAAATTTGGTTGATGGTTTTTAATTAAGCCATTGACATATCATTAAAGGCATAAATAAAAAAGTTTGTCTTGGTAACCAGCTAACTTGATCTAAATTTAACCAAGAATTATGATTTTCAGTCTTCATCCAACACCAATGGCAATTTTATAAGGTCAATCTACGCATTCATTAAAGTGCTTTGTGTTTGTAAATTTCAAATGCTTCAAAATATCTAGTTTGTGTTTGTTATTGCAAAAGTCTAAAAATGTGGTTGTTTGTGGTCATACGGTGTTTTCATAATTGGATTTGTCTGAATGTTTGTGTTTTGCAACAACGTACATATTCTTTGTACCTAATATCAACACTTCTAAATGCTTGCCCAATGTATACACAGAGTTGTAAAATAGCAGCTTAATTTATAAATTCCCCATTTCATGATGTGTCTTTAGCAGTGGATAAGGTTCTTAAGATGTTGATGTTGGTTTTGAATGTTATTTTGTAATGGTCTGTTTTGTTTAAAATCTTAGCAATCTTTTCTGAAAATTTTCCAAAGTATGGTATGGATAAGTAGTTAATGTTCTTTGTTTGATTGTGTCAATCATGTTTGACGATAGTGTCAGTGCTTGGTGTATATAAATCATTAATTATTGAATTTATTTCATTGACAAGTTTTAGAGTGCAAAGAAAAAGTTGCAAGTTCTGTTTCACCATTACATAAATTTTCAAGAATGCAAGAAGTTGAACAGTGCAAAGTATACTAATTGTTTTGGTACGTTTTTCTATGGAAAATTCTGAACAATAATAATTATGCAAAATGCACCTCTGTATTTTTTGATATATTCTTTCAAAATATTGGAATCGAATATTGAAGAGACCCATTTTGCATATAATCTAAGCTTTAATAACAAATGCCTTGATTAGTATACATGGTGTCCCGTGACATACATTCAATGTTTCACCAATGTTAGGTCATTACAAATCGAAAATAAAGTGTGGCCATTTTGTTTATTCTTAATATTGAAGGAGATATAGACATATTTAGTTATAGACTGAAAAGTACAAAAAATAAAATTGTGTTCTTGGGCATTCTAAGTATGCATGCTAAGTTTTGTCTTTCTAACTCTTCTTGTTTTATGATTTGCTTTCGTTCAAATTTGAAAACCTGTTAGCACTAGTGTGCCTTGATATTGTTTTATTAAATGTCATTTTTTTAATGGGTAGAGTGCAGACACACTTGTCAAAGAAGAGAAACAAAAATATAGATTAGCTCTCTACTCGTACAGCAAGTGTAAAGGATAGAATAAGAATTTACTATTAAAATGTTTTTTTCTTTCCTTTACACCCACAGTGCGAGCAGAGAGCTAATGTATATCTTTGTCTCTCTTTTTTGACAAGTGTGTCCACACTCTCCCATTAGGAAAAATAAAAAATATCGAGGCACACTAGTTAGCACCACCTCTGCGGGAATGGAAATTATTTTTTTTTTGGTTTCTACAGAGGAACACAATGGGAATGAATAACTCAAACAGGGTTTCAATATAAGAAAGAGTGATGCCTATGGAACCAAACTCAATTTTAATTGGCTTAAAATAATGATGGGAGGACCTCAAGGACAACAACCCTGCTCAAACTTCTCATTAAGCTCCAGAGGGTTTTTTCAACCTGTGATCCCTTTTATTGAGGAGGGAGGTCCCATGGCCCCTACTGGACCCAAGGGAATCATTACTACAGGGTTCACAAATAGGCCCTTGATATATATGGACATGTCTTGAAGTTGGCAGTATGTTGTATGAAGCGGTAGTCGGAGTTGTTGATGTTATGATCTTACGATGTAACAATATTAGAACTAAAAATAATAAAATATAATAAACTACCCAGTATCATTGTGTAATTTAATGTCACTAATAGTGTACATAACAGCCCTTTTCCACTTTTTTGTCACTAATATGTGAACGTAGTTACTTTTTTTTACTTGTTTATGGATTACAATAATTTTCTTTATACTAACTCTCATAAAAGTTGAGAGTTTATTTGTATTATTTACATCTGGATTCATTTTTAAATTTTCTAGCTGTCTGTCATAAGTTCTTAATAAAAAAAAGGTAAGTATTCCGTCATGCTCTAAAGACCACTTTTACTGACTGTTGACATTAAAAAAACTTATGATGAACAAAAATTCAAAAACTATGTTTATGTTACATGTGACTTCATTGAGGAGGGAATTACAACTTACCTGTAAGTTACTTGTAACATTAAATGTAACTTTGGGTTGAATAACTGCAACATAACAATTACATAACCGTGTTTACTGGGAGAGAAGTACAAAAAAGTAATACTGTGTTAGGGAGTGCTTCCATAGCCAGAGTCGGCTATCAAACTTGTTCTGTTTTGTAACCAGCTCTACTATATGCAACTATATTATACATCACTAGAATGTCTTTTGAATTATAAAATACCGCAATGTTGAATTTACTTGCAATATTTATAGGGGTATTGTATGATTAATAGGGAGTTTTTCTGCAAAATAAATAAAAGGTTATTATTGTTTAATATAAATATGATATGGTACTAGCATGTCAAAGAGCTTCAAAAATTTAACATCATTAAAGTGGAACATGTGTATGGATTTTGTTAGCTTAATTTTGCATGTCAAAGATGTGAACCACTTTTCATAGCAAACACTACTACAAGGTGGTGCATTTGATTCTGCACCAAATTTCTGCTTTCCGCAATGTTTTCAAGTAAAACTCTGTTAATACATTGTTTGGGTAGGTAATAAACTTTCATTTTAACAAACAAGAATAGGTATAGTAAATTACTCAGAAATTTAAAAGAATTAATAAAGCTCATTACAATCCATCATTATATTTTATGCTAGTACAAATAACAAATTAAGATTAATTTCCTTCACTCTTTTCCAGACAAAAAGAGATGCAGAATATTATTTATAGATATTATAGCTATGTACTAACTTTGTATACCACTGACAACTTTTTTCTTATTTTTGTTTTTTAATGAAAAAAAAATGTAATACTATTAATAAACATAATCTTAATTTTGGGGCTGGCTACAGAGACATTCCTTTTTATAAAATTAGTTAATAATAATAATAAATATATTAATAGTTTAGATAAAAAATATTGCTTAATGTTATCAATAATATATTCCTTTGAAAAATTGTTTTATATACAAACAATACAAATAGTTCCTTAAATTAAATTTGTGATTATTAGCTATTTGAAACTCAAGTGCAATAAAATATAGGAGTTACAATAATATGAAAGTACAAAAACATATCATATAATAGTTGTTAAGATCTTTTATAACACTGTTTCGATTACATGCCACATACAGACAAATGTTCCCTCAAAGTGATTCAGTCTTTATGTATATTAAATTACTGTATTCTTCACAAACATAGAAACTTTATTAGTTTCGAGATTCTAATTTTCATCAATTACGAGATAACGGTTTAACTTGGCTAAAAACATATCTCCAATATCTTCAAAAGGCACACAAGAAGCAATAATTGCACAATTTATTTTAATACTGAATAAATTTGAGAATTTTCATATTTTGTATATTGTACTACATTACATAAAAAATTTATATCCTAAAAACTAAAATTAAAACAAATATACATAAATATGAATTCTAAGGTAATATCATTCAAAGCTTACAATAATTCTATACGACCATTTTAAATTTATGCTTATCTATTCTTTAAAATTTGTTTAAAAGATCAACTTGCAAACAAGTAACATGAAAACACGACATTATATTATTATCAGGAGGTCACAATTATGCCAACTTTTATGATACTATTTTATATGCAGGTTTTACCTTCGTTTAAATTGTATTATTTTTGTCTAAACCTAATTACATAATAACAAATAAACAAAGCATATTTTATACACGACAGCATTAAAAGAAATTATTTTACATATGCTAGACTAACTTTAAAAAAATTATTTTATATAATTTATATTTAAAAAATAAAATATTCAAGACTAGAGCAGATTGATAACAACTTGTATATTTTATTAACAGTTTATCACTTGATATATCCATCGATGGTTTTGCATAAACAAAACGCCAGGAAAATCCCAAGTAGCTGCAGAACTCCTAATCCAATGCCTATCCCAATAATGATGTTCATATGCGATCTTATCCAATTTATCAAAGCATCATAACAACCCTAAACAAATGAATTATTTAGATTAAAGAAATGAAATAAGCAATTCTAAAAACAGTTGGTAATGATAAATTACCACTGAATTAATCAATTTAAAGAATGATTTAAAGAATATCAAGTAGGTTCATTTATTATTGATCAACTATCTCATCTATTGTAATTACCTTATCATAATATGAATTTGATGAATTTGGGCTAGTCATACAAGAAGGTGGTTTAGATTTAAATGTAGTCTTATCAATTAAAACACAACATGATTCTGGAATTCCTCTACTGGAGTCCCAGTTTGGTGCATCTCTGAAGTCATCTGCACTATCTACACCACAACATGAAAGCTGTGCTTGTAGGTGATTCCACATTAAAGTGACAGCGTCTGTTCGGTTTCCAGAGGTATAATATTGTTGTATTGTTGTTTTCAGGTACTTTCTTGTTTGTTCTTCTGCCTATATTAAAAGAAAAAATGTCAATACATTACTTCAACTAGATTAATAAAAGTGTAATGTGCATAGCTTTTAGTTACATACAGTTAGTTCATGTATTTTTGGGCCACAAGCTCTGTGTTAATAAATTAAGGTGTCTATTCAAAGATTATACATTATCGAAGTAAATTACCAAGTACATACATGTATAGAAACATTAGACTTCACATAGGAATCAAACTCACAGATACTCAACATCTGAGCCAATGTTCTAGTGAATTATTCTCCAAGCAAAAACTGAAATCTCTATAGTATGTAATTGTTATTAAATCTAGATGTGTTATGACAAATAGCTTTTGTTAGTTTCAATTAACTCAAGAAATTTTATTTTGTATATAATAATAAAAATATAAAGATTTACAAGTAAATAATCGTAAACTAAACTTTTAATCGTAATCGTTAATTGTAACTAAAACATTAGTATTATACTTTCACTTCAAAAATCTAGTACTTTGAGAAAAAAAGAAAGTCAATAAAAATGAAGTTTAATTACGTAGCTAACAGTTACTAAATAACAATATACAAACTAAGAAAGGAAATCATTTAATTTGGATTTGCAAAAACGATTGCTTTTGTACATCAAGTTTCCTACTGACTGGTTTTTAAGGACAACCATGTAGTGTGTACCTTGTGGAACACAAGTTATTAGAATTATCTAATGTGTAGGAATGGTAATTATGCTTACAGCAAGCATGTCAGTTAAGTGAAACAGAAAGATTATATGTTCCGTGTTTGCTGTGACACTGTATACAAAAATTTAAAAATGATTCTAATCAATCTTATACGAGATACCATAAATAAGAACATAAAATAATAAAAAAAAACTTACTTTTCCCTTGTAAGCAGCTGCCAAGCCACCCGCTGTTACTTCTAGTATCAGAATTAGAATCAAGCATATTCCATACTGAAATCAAAGCAAAATCGAATTAATGAGATACTAAATATGTTACGTATGTAAATATCACGAAACGTTTCTAAAAATTTTATTTACATCTTAAAATGTTTATTTACAAACAATCTTTTACAGACATTTCTTATGTTTTTTAAATATTCTATACTCAAACTATATTTTTTATCAAATAATATAGTATTTGGTACAGCAGTAGATGTAATTTATCTTTATTATTTATTTCAGGTAATATTCGGCAAAAATGCAATAAAACGCGCTGCGGAAATCTGTAATTTATTTCCACAAAGACAACAGCACCATAATATACAATGACCAACACGCAAAGCGGTAGCACGACTCCCTATGGAATGCAATAGTGAGGAATGAAAACACAGAGAGATCAACCTTATGAAGAAAAATGTATACACTAGAGAAATTTCGCAACAAGACAATTTTTTAAAGATCACGATAGAATTTTAAAGTTTATTTCTCCTCCTAGGACCATACAAATATAAACAACTTCAACTATAAAAATACACAACTTTAGACGTTGAATTTCTGGAAAGAAAAACTGTTTATTGTGAAATATGAAATTACATTTTGGCAGGGGAGAATTGGGAAGAACTGTCCCGCTTTTTTTCCTCCTCAATTTAGTTCCAATTCCAACTTGTTCGTTATTACTATTATCAATATTGCATATTCAGAATAAGGTTTACATAGGAAATTTTAAGAAAAAAGAAACAAAAGAAAACCGCGTAACGCTATGGTAACATTAGTATGCAGGATTTGTCGGTATAGTCAGATATTTTGTCCCTTTTATATGAAATAATAAGCAAGTTTAAGTGATTACTTACCTATAAATAAATCTTAATCGAGTTGGCAATAAATTTCTTAACAAGCTCATTAATTAGATGAATTTGTTATTAATTAAAGCCCAAATGATAGATTTTTACTGCAAATTGCTGGCAGCGTGCCAGGTTTTATAAACCAACTTTTCTAATTTTAGATATCTGTAGGCATTTTCAATTAAAAAAATATGTATTAGTGGAGAAAATTTGCAGTTCTTAATTAACTTTTGATTACGAGTTCAAAACAAATATTTCATTTTAACATCTATTCGAAAAAGTTTGTATTTCAAGCTTTAAATGTCATTAAAAACAACCATAATTTACAAAACAAGAAATGCTAGCATTGAAGAGAACTCAATAAAACCAAGTTCCAAATTTTGAAGACGTTGGTTCCAATAAAGAAGTTTATTACAGAATATCAGCTGATCAGAAAATCTTCACGAAGCTGTACTAGAGAGCATCAAATTTTCAGAATTCTATTCTTCTTTTGTTAAAGCTTTTGTTTTTATTTTTCAAAAATCCACGGCTTATTACATACAGTTGCTCAAGAAATACTTTAGCGATAGTTTTTTTTTTGCTTTACTACAACATAAAATCTGAAAGCAAATTTTTTAATAGAACACCTACTTGATCTTGATATCATCAAGAGCTTATTTGAAATGCTTTCTACTGCAATGATGCAATGTTGGGTATATTTCTTCTTTCGTTTCTGAAAGTTATTAAATAAAAACTGTTTTCTCATAAGATGATGCCGTGATTAGTGTCTACAATAAATTTAATTACAATAATTAAAAGTAATTCTTCGTTATACAGAAAACTAAAAACTTATAAATTAGTCCATAAAACTACCCTGTATAGTTGAACGCAGTTGCTTACTAATTAGAAATGTTATGTATGGTTTATGTTCTAGGCCAAGTAGGTGTGATTGTAAAAGATTAAGGTAAAACATAAACCTCTATTTTACTGATGATTTTGGACAGTAAATAAACACAACACAATAAGTATAAATGACGCATACAAGTGGGACATTAAAACCGAAGGCCGCTGTTGTCCAAAGTATGTAGTATATAGTCACAGGCATGGCATTATTAATGTTTTGTTGTTTTATCCACAGATTAATACGTTTACTATAATACTAATTATATCGTAAATAAATTTGCATTTTATGCAAATAATATTATTATATACCTACTTAGTTATTTTTTATTACATAGTATGTATTATATTTATCATACATTTTCTTATTATCATTACGATAATTGGTAACATGCTGTTATAAAGCGTGTTGGAATTCTAATTTTAGTTGAAGGCGAAATAGAAAATTTGGTTTTATGTATGTTGCAAGAACAAAATAAAGCCATTACGAATACAAGTCAGCAACAGGTTGATCACGTTACTTTATAGGACGTTTCAAATTAAAGCAACGCTTTTAAAGGGTTTCAATAGATTAACTTCAATTTAGTTTTGTATTACGCACACAGCAGCGTGTATGAAATGTGGGTGGTCAGAACAATAAAAATCACTAGAAAAGTAGAACGTTTAATTTTTATTCATTCGTGCAAACAGCAAGATTATAATCAAGTCTTCTTTGGAAAGTATCACTTTTTTTAGATATCAACCAACTTTCTATTTCACTTTTAAGATTATTATAGCAGTTCTTTTAATCTTTAATTGCGACTGGGTTATTTAAATTATATAATTCTTTTATAACAGCCTTTTTCATGTTTCTAGGAAGTTCTTGTTCAATAAAAAAGGCCGTTGATTAAGTAAAAACTGGATTTTAAGTGTTTAATACTAAATAAGATATGTACACTTACGGTAGTCAGAAGGCATTGAGATTCTCTTAATGCTCCGCAATAACCCAAAAAACTGACGATGAACATAAACGCTCCTGCTGCAATTAAAATGTAGGACGCTTGTTCAATAACTGCGGGTTGTGTAAATTGCTGAAACAAAAATTAAACATCAATTATCCTACGTTCATAACAAAAAATTAACTCTAAACACACTTTTATAAACTACTTATGTCACTGTGATGAATGTTTTTACAAGCCAGTGATTTTATGGTTTCATAAATTCATAAGCATACAGAAAGTTTCAAAAATGTTTGCACAGAATTCTAGAGATTAATTCTATTACATGTCAAATCAAATGGAAAGTTAAAACGCATACACATAGCAACAAACAAATAAGCAACTACATAGTGTTATCTGTAAAATCTGTAATCTAGTAAGAATTTATAAGAATGGCCATCCGCTCTGACCTGTTGTGTCCAACAAAGGTAATCCCGTTTACTGTCAATATTAGTGTCCAGGCTACTTAAGCTTCTGGTCAGTGACTCTGAATTCAACATAAGCAATTCCTTCCAATTAACTAATAAACTAAAGTTTCTCGACATATCTGGCTTTAAAAGCTAAAGGATCACATCCTTAGACGTAGTGTCGTTGTTTACGAACGTCTCCTTAAACCTAGCACTGAACTACTTTAATGAAAAACACGATGTCTTAAACACTGCCATACCGAAAGAACCTCTTATTAACATCATAATTTTCATCTTCGATTAGTCAGTTTTCAGCAGGAATGTGTAACGTTATAAAAAATAACGTTATAATTGAAAACGAAACGCTATTCTTCATATCGAAACCGAATAGATAAAAAATTAGAAAACGTAATCGGAAACGAAAACGGTATTTTCAACCGATTATTTTCTCGGTTTTATGACTCGTTGAGAATCAAAAGCTCAAATTACAAAACACTGTTTATATTCAGTAGAATAAGCGCATAGTAGGGGTGAGACTAAACCGTGGAAAACAACACCAGACAGTGTATAAAAAAGCTGCTTTGTAATGAACAATCTCACAATATGTAGGTACTATTTACTTCTAGTAAGTAGTAGCTTCGTTCATACTCTGGACAGCATCATACCAATCATACGATATATCCCGTCGATGTTCTTAATTCCCGACAGAAACTAAGAACTACCGCGAGTAGTGACCGTTCAATTGTACTGTCCTGTCTTATCTCATACAGTTTGGTTTCAACCATAGTCCATAGACGCGCAACTAATCGTAATCAAATTAAGTAAACGAGAATTGACATTAACAATTACTGTTCTTTCAAGGTTCTCAACAGTAAATTGTGCTTGTCGAAAAGTTAAGAAACCGAGAATATCCAGGAATCTACATTTTCAAATGTATCTGTATATTTAAACCGAAAGTCCCCACTGTGCGTCAATGAATGTTGTTTTACTTAACTGAATAAAAACAGAGCAAAGAAGCACATCCTAATAGTAGTGTAAGCAAGTCAGTCAGTGGTTCAGATGAATAATGTGGTCGGTGGTATCCGTACTAATGTTACACCTTAATGAGATCGCCATACATTGACTTCCCAATCCTGCAGTCTCCTCCTGAATTAACAGAAACGTTGCAAGCAACTTAGCTATTGTGATATAATATGATCTTTCTTTTATATTGACGAATAGGGTAGGAAATTTAGAGAAAACCATGATTTTAAAAATATAATAATTAAAAACCAAGAACAAAATGAAATTATTTATAGAAACCGAAAAAACGATATCTGACATTCTTCACATCCCTGGTTTTCAGTTATAAGAACAAATTATGATGTTGTCCTCCATCACTGTAGATCTCACTCTCACATATTATATCCACCATAAAATTCTCACTCCCAGTACTACAGATATGTTGACATTTTACTTCTTGTCCCAAAAGACATTCAATATATTTTAGATATGTTCAAAGAAACTGACACTAGCAGACTACAGTTCACGATACAAATACCGCAGACCAACTCTATAAATTTCTAGATGTTAACATCACGATTAAAAATGACACCATAACCACCAATTGATTCTTCTTTTATCAAGCAAAAGACACTGGAGCGATAACTTAAATCTCATAGAAATATCTTTTATCAAACAAAGCATGTCTCATTGAGTTCAATTTCTAGAAAATACAAGGAAATAAAAAGAAAGTTCGGTGAAGAAATGCAAAAAACAATTACAACGCATCTGCCACCATACCCTTTTACTCCGATATTCAACATGTACATACATAATGTAAAGACTACCTACATTGGAGAAACATTTCAATATTTTAATCAAATTGTTTTCGGGTATGTTGAGGTAGTACACAGAGAATCTACTTATTTCAAACGTTTAGTGTTTAAAATCTGCTACATTAATTCAGTTAACGAGAAGATCAACAACAAAACTGATATTGACAGCTGTATTTCCCTTTACAAACAGTTATTGTGACCCTACATCTGGAACTAACTTATACCAGAAGAAGTAACAGAAAATAAGTAACTATATAAGTACATAACAACTTGATATTTATAATGCAGATTGTTAATTGTTGACTATATTGTGTAATTTTAATATAGTTGTTAATTTTATAGATCATGGTGACCATAAAATTCAATTTTAAATTATAGGAGTAATACATTTTAACCTGTAGATCTCAACATTTGTAGATATGTAGTTTTACATACAAGATTAGAATAAATTTAGCCTTATATCCTTGTTGACTTTGCGACTTGTAACCTCGCCGCTCAAAAAATATGTATTTGTTTTTATTATTCGACCCAAATTATAGAATAGTATATGTTTTAGATTACTTTGTAAGATAATGTCTAAATTGTAAATAAAAAGGTTTTTAGGTCCTGAAAAAGTGCACGAAACGTTAACAAATATACAAATTTTAAAAATACTTATCGTCTAACATTTAGGAAAATA
Organism: Ignelater luminosus; assembly: GCA_011009095.1. NCBI lineage: Eukaryota > Metazoa > Arthropoda > Insecta > Coleoptera > Elateridae > Ignelater > Ignelater luminosus. The sequence continues at coordinate 661,886 of VTPC01090033.1, forward strand.
TTTTAAATTAGAAAAATACCAAAAGTTAAAAATTTGAAAGAGTTAAGAAAATGTAACTTTGCTCGAAAACAACGCATTCCACAAAAAAAGTATTAAATAAATCGGATTCTGACTCTGGGTTTTCTTAGTCAAATTTGAGATATGAGATAAGCAGTTGAACGAAAGATGTGAAATTCAGGAGTTGAAAATATTTAAATACTGCGTTTCTACATTTCCAATCGTCGCTTTTGTCCTCTTTCAGTTTCTGGGTATTAGATAACCCTTTGGTGAGCCAGGTAAGAGAACCTTTTTCATCAGTTCATTCCATCTCCAGAATCTTTGGAAACCTGCTATGTACGATTTTTTCTTTCTAGGTTGTTTTCATTTGTGCACGAGTTATTTCGTACTGCCTGTTTGGAAACATTAAGCGCTGAATAGTTGTCATCTATCTGAGTCATTATTTGGATCAGAAGTAAGTTGCTTTGAGTCAAATTAAGCCTTTGTTTAGGTGTAAGTTCTGTATATTCACCAGCCCTCTACTTCTATCTTTCCGGGATAAATAGATTTTCTCTGCTGAATATCGAGGACAGAAAATTCTCAGCTTAGTAAACTTTGAGTGAGCTAAATCAAATGAATATGTTAACACGAGTATAGTCCATGTGTTTATTGCACTAAATAGATTTTTGATAACTAGCTCAATGTTAAGAAGTTTTGTAACCTGACTATTATGGCTTTTAATAGTTAATGTGATTTAAGGCATATATGTGCGAAACTGCCAAATTGGATTGTATAACAACAAAGACCTTCGTATATCTTATTATTGTCCGCCTTTATTCAGTACACCTTTTACTATATAAATAGAAGCACACGTGTCTAATTAACCTAAAACTCATGTTATTGACTGTACTAAAGATCTCTGTGGTTTTCAACAAGGAGAGCAATCGTCTTTTGCTTTGCTTTTATTTGTAGAATAAATGGAAGCTGGATGTTCTTATTTTGCAAGGCTGGTTGGCTAAGGAAAGCAGAAGGTAGAAGTCAGTGATCCCAAGTAACCATCGGGTAACCGTGGTGTCACCCACCAATAGCAGACCACACGGCTACCCTACGATTTTATCCTTATTATTATTAAAATATGGATTTCAAAATCTTGAGTGTAGATAACTTTTAAAACACCTAACCACGAAAAACTGTATTCAACTTAATCTTTAATGAACAAAACTCAAATTAGCAATATTAAGAGCAAACATATGGGTCTGTGACTAAATTGCCTTATATTTATATTAAAATCATCAATCTTTGAATTACATTTATTATGCCTTTTTAATTTTTATAAGCTTTTCTTACAGTCTTTTTCTTCTTATGTTTGTTTTTCTTTTTGTACTTTAAAATATGGTAGTCCCGTAGAAATTCGAAGATTTAATAGAACCAGCGAATTCGCAAGAGATTTGCAATAATTCATAGCTCTGAGTATCCATAACAACTTGGAAACCTGCAAGAATCTAAAGGTTTACAAAAATTCAGGGCCTCGCAACGGTTTAAAGACCAAGGAGTCTACAAAAACGTGAAAGCTCCCAAGAAAGTGGTGGCTAGCAAGGATGCCAAGTCCACCAAAAAAAACAGATATTTAGATAGCGACCTACATAAATACATCTTGGCAAAATCCATCCATAAAACGCAAACGCATTTGATTACTTTGTAAAATCGTAGAACTGCTAACAAAGTAATTAATCAAGAGTGGAATATGCAAGTTGGCTTCAACTTTAATAAAAGAAACGGTAAAAAGGTCTTTCCAACTATCAATGTTTAACCTTTTATGATGGGTTACAAGTCTAATCTGTAATTTCTCGACTGTCATCGGGGATCAGCGATTGATCATACGTAAGAGCTCCACAAACCACTGTTTTCCCATAGATCCCTTTGACACAAGCGCATATAAATTTTGAACTGGTTGGACTGTGAACTGTATCTTCAGAACCCAAATCTGAAGTTACGTCGCTGCGTTTAGAATAATTGAATATAATTCTTGAAGTTGTCTACATTGTCAATTATTCTGCCTTCTTTTTGAGCAAATTAGCATCTGTTTCATTTCCTTTGATTTCTAGCTCAATGGTTGTAAAAGTCCGGGTTTGGAATGATGTAGAATCTTCTTTCTAGAAGACTGTATCTGATTAATTAGCGGTAAAAACTTGAGTTGGAAGAAATCTTTCTGAAGATTCCATATATTAAAAAAAGTTTCACTAATGATAGATCCATCAGTTCAGAACAGAAATATAAACTTTTAAAGAAATGCAATAGAAAAGAAGTACGCGAAAAGATCATAAAAAACTCAACCTAAAAACTTCAAAACCGATTGTTTGTTTTCACTTGATTCAAAGTAACGATTTGAAAATAAATAATAAAAAAAGCAGAAAGCCAACAATCTTTTATAAGATAAAAAGCGCCTGAATATAAAGTAGGCGGGCGCTGCAATTTCACATTAATTGCACAGGCAAACATGATTAGTGTTACTAGGTAATAGCAATGTATAACTAATTTCATTTTATATCATTTGATAACAAAAGCGGCACAAACAGATTAAATTATTCTTGAACTAACAACACATTAATTTTGAGTTTTTAGTGGATTCTCGAATCTTCCTACTTTCTTCGATGCATATAACAATAATATAAGCCAGTCATTAACTTTCTTGCAAATTATAGTTAGTGGAGAGTGCAATGATTTTTAGCATCTGCTTTAACAGACAATAAAAGTACACAACAGGGAGTTTAGAATAGGTCAATTGTCGCGGTTTCGCTAATTGACCCTTTGCGACTTGCTGACTTCACCTAACGCGTTCATTAACCGTTAAAATGTTCCACTTATTAGACATTTAACAAAATAAAACAACTTTTAGCTAATTATTAAATATCGGCTAATAAAGCAGTAAAAGGTTGCCCAATATTTGTCATTGACAAATACTTAACTGTAAAATCAGAACAAATGCATACAAGCAGTTACTGTATGCACGTAACCTATCTACATTTGCTATTTCCTTGAATTTTTTTTGTTTCTTTGTTTTGTTATGCTATGAATTATTCAAAAATCTAATACGATATAATTGAAAGATAAAACTCTAAAGATAGTAATTAAAGCCGATTCTTTTAAGCAGTAGCGGAATGCGCAAGTAAAGCTCGAGTAATTTTGATAGTCTGTTGGGCAAAAACAAAAGGGAAAGTTGTAGGTTTTGTAAATATATTTATAGACTTGTTGCTCATGCTCTTCAAATACAAGACAATTTAAAAATTCTTGGTTACTTGAGAGAAACAATGAATAATATACTAAATTGGATTAATTGTATGCTAATTTAAGTGGCGTCAGAATTAAAACCAAGCAGAACATCTTTCGTTAAATTGGCTAGCAGTTGAAAAAAAAGATGCGTTTCATTGAACTTTTAAATTATGCGATGATGAAAAGCATAATTTTAATTAATCAACTGCATTTTTAAGTTTACTCAATTAGTTTTCCGTTTTGTGAAATGATTACTAAACTGATCGCAGGAAGCTTCAAGAATACAATTCATTTCTGTTTTTACTTGGAATTTTGTTTTACGGTTTCACGCTTTCGTTCGTTTGTTTTTCTTTTGGCTTTGAACTACATTTTGTTACAGCCGATTATTAAAAGATTCAAGTCTTGTTTTATAAGAGGTATCGCGCAGATACTCTACGAAAATAATGTTTAGTATAGTTCATAAGGAAGAAGTCTTAATTATGTTTTAGATTTGAAATACATACAACAAAAGACAGTAGGCAAGGAAATTACCAATTAAAGTCTCAAACTGAATGAGTTAATAACAATAATTTGAAAAAAAAAACATTAAAATAGCCAGTGTTTCTCGGTGCTCTTCCAAACACTCATTTACTAAGAACCGCTCGAGAATGAGTAGGAACACTAGACGTAAGTTCTGATGGGTAAAGGCACTGTATAAAGAGGGCCTTATACAATGGTAAAGGTTAAGCGATCCATGATTTTTAGCATTTCGTATGGTACTTTCATTGGTGAAGAATTGAAGAGAAGGTAGAATTTTGTACGTTGTGATTTCATTTCAGAATCGACATGGAAAACCCTTCCATATCTCATTTTACCTTCCTGCCAATCTTCCTTTACGAAGTTTGAAATTTGTTCAAATAACAAACACCAAAGGAAGTTTATGGATATTCATTGACAGAATCTTAACAATTTCTTCCAATTTACGTTGCTTTAAAAATGTAACCACGACCGACGTCACGGAAAATTCCAAAATCTATTGTAGCACCTCACAAACAACTCCAGTCTGCGTCCTCAAATAAGAAGAATAGGCTTAACACTGATGCAAAGTTTGTAAGGTAATAATGATGCAGTTGGTTCTTATTAATGAATTCAAGAAACTATGATCCAACAGCTTTTGTTGATTTCCATTGCACTAGATGATCACTCTTCGTAAATTCAGTTTTCTTTGTCCAAGAACACAGAATATCTTCTTTGATTAAAAACTTTAGAAAATGAAAGCAAGCTCGGCCGTTCATACGCAGCATGTCAGTCTGCTTAATCTGATTTTGACCAGAAGGAATGCCTCAGGAGCCCAATATAGAACATCTTTTATTTAGTATAATTCGATGCCCTACAAAACTAGTTCCCACGGCCTATCGCTGTATTAATCTATTACCAAAACCATTAATTGCAATTCTTTGCAATGTTAAACTTTCCACCTTCATACCATTGTATTTTCCTTATTTATTTTCCGATCGATTTCAAGTTTTGGTCAAAATATGCTACCTTTTAAAAGGGTTATCTCTGCAATTTCTGAATATTTATACTGCAACAACTTGTCTACTGCGATCAATAATAAATACGGATAATTTCTCAAAAAATATTATTAAAAAGAGTTGATCAGAATCCCAAGAACAGTCGAAATTCAAATTTTGATTTTATTTTTCAGAAGTATGAAATTCATGTAACATTTTACTAATTAATCTATATCAAGAAAAATAATCTTAAGAAAACCTAAATTTTATCCTTTTCCTTATCAATCAGCTTGTTAATAATAACTTTCTGTAATCCTTTTTGGGTTATTTCACAATCGTCATTATGATATTGTTAATTAACTATTAAAAACCAAAATCTTTCGATCAAGACTTGGATTTCGACTATTTTCGTAAGTCTGGCCAACTTCTCTTAATAACTTTTTTTTGAAAAAAAAACTAGGCCTACTATGATTTCAATATTTTATATTTACTTTTGATCGCAGTAGCTTACTGCTTGCAGTAAAATTATTTAAAATTGCATAAATAACTTTTAAAGGGTACCACATTTGTCCAAAGTTTGAAATTCATTAGAAAATAAATAAGGAAGATACAAGAATGTGAAGGTAAAAAGTGAAACACACTGTACTTTATAATATGATCTGTGATCTTGCACAGGCGGTTTCCGCAGGAACTTGAACCTGAATTGCTTGCTTGATTGATTGCTTTTCTGTTATAAGAAAACTGCCTACCATGTGGAAGAAGTCTACAAAATTGGTATTTTGTAAAAATAAAAGTCCATTTCGTTGTGAATTTGCTAACAAATTTCCAAGAACTTGTAACCGGTGCCGAATAGAAAGAAGTTCTCGTCAAATGAACTGTCCAGCAAAGCCTTGCAACAAACTTACTTCGAACTTAAGTCTATATAAATAAAAAAAAATTCAGTTTGGCTTTGCAATAAAAGTGAATTGCAGAAATGAAATAAAACTGCTGAAATTAGCAAAAACCAATTTCTATCTTTATGCATTTTCTAAAAACATTTGGAATCTTTTTATACCATCAACTACCTTCTAATGTTAAAATTCACATTTTGTCGTATCAACATGAATTTACAGAGCAAAGGTCTCCCATATCAAAACGCTATATGGATTTCCAAAAAGCGTTTGTCCAAATTTATCATTATGTGCTTATTCAAAGTCAATACCTTGGTGAGCATTACAACGTCAGAAGGAATGCCTCAGGAGCCCAATATAGAACATCTTTTATTTAGTATAATTCGATGCCCTACAAAACTAGTTCCCACGGCCTATCGCTGTATTAATCTATTACCAAAACCATTAATTGCAATTCTTTGCAAAATAAAATGTTATTACTTATTAGAATATCTAAGTGTAGCATAATAATCACTTTTAGTAGAAAAAATGTAGTTCCTTGGTGGCTATAATCTTTTAAAGCTAATGTTAAAATTAATCTTTCAAATTCTTTTAACGCAAATAGATAAGGTAGAGCTCTAGTTATTGTTCGTGGCACAACGGTTAGAAAACGTTGTACAAGAAATCTAGTCAGTTTGTACTGATAAATGATGATTTCTAAAAATCCTTTATAAGCGGTAGAACTCAGCATTGCATTCTGTGTGATTTTGAATATTTAGATGTTTATTTTCAATTTTTATTGTATCTGATGTTTAAATACGTAATTGTTAAATTTATACGGGAGAACTATGTAGATCTTATCTTACTTTTTAGCAATAGCATAAAGACAGTTATAAAAAAATATTTACATTGTATTTGGGTTGTTTACTTGATTACTGGTCTTAATTTGTTTTATGAATCCGCTCCCATAAAACATTTAGATCCACTTATTTCGTATTTCGTAACACTTAATATTAACATCAAGACTTTAAATGGAATATTTTATGTTGGTTAAGAATGGTCTTAATATGTGCGTAACCATTTAATGACCATTTACAGAACGTGTTTATTAAAACAAAGCATCCTGTTTTCCGCAAGATTGCTCCAGTTGCTTATTACCTCTGTCATTTACATATTTCAACAATCTAATTGAACTTTAACTATAATTATTTATTTTTGTTTTTTAGGTATTTTGTTAATGCAATCACATGCCCCGAAGTTCAGAAAGAAAATGCTGCTTCATTCGATATAATACAGACGAATCTTGTTATTTTATTTATAATACAAAAAGCATTTCAAACTATTTACAGTATACAGAATTCTTGTTCAATCAATCGTTATTACGATTTTCTTGCTTCCCTCTGTTAAGTACCAAGCACCTACATAAAAAAGAAACATTTAACGGAAGATTGATCCTATGGGAAATTTGAGTGTAGCAGATGCGTGCTTCATACTGTTGTAAGGAAAGTTTGTGGCAAAGATGTTGGTAAAAACAAAAAAGATCAAGTTAGATATTATCTGCAAGCTATTTTCTCAAAATGAGATTTACAATATCCCATTAACCCACCGATAAAAAGTAACAGCTAGAAATTTCAGTTCTATCAACTCTTCAAGATACATTGATCTTTATTTATGTTCTTTAGATTGTTATAATTTTACATTATTTAAGTTTCTTCTTTCTCTTCTTTCTTTACTGTTTCCAAAATTTCCCAAAAACTCGTTCTTCGATTTTCTACTCGGTTTTTGCTTCACGTATACCTACCGTGCATTTGCAGATTACTGCTAAAATCAAAACGTTCCGTTCTAACTTTTTTAGTCTTCATTTGGGTGTGGCTGGTAAATATTTGTATTTGATGACAAGATTGACAATGTTACCGTCATACTTTGGTTTTATTATATTTGCAAGTTTTCTCACCATTTAGGAAATGTATAGTCTAGAAGTCGACAAAAGGTTGATGATACCTTGTTCTAGTCAAGAGAATCTCATTGTTGCACAACATGCAGAATACCATGCGCAAAACAAACTCTTTGGACTGTTAACTAAACACGACAATATACTCGTTCGACACAAATTGTTTTCCCTTCAGGGCTCACCCTATTTAAAATGACGGTATAAAACGCTATGGTGTCACATTATAACCACTATGGTACCACATTGTAACGTCTGCTGAGATAAATCAAGAATGAGCGTCCAGGAAACTCATCTTTGGCATTATCCCACTGTTGAAGGTTAGTTGTATTTATTCGTTTTTACTTTTAATTTAAAAAGGTACAATAAGGAATTTTTTAGATGGTGTTTCCTAAAGAATGTCAACAATTTCTTTATTAGCAAAAATGAGTTATTAAGTAAGCAAAGTGGAATTAAGCCTTAAAATCAAAGAAGAAGCAAATCGTAGGTATAATAAAATCAGCTGGTCTGGGTTCAATAAGTTTTATCCTGTATAATCTCGAAAGATACAGAAGAGAGAAAATAAAAAATAAAACACTACCAAAAAGGCATTAGAAAGTAAAAAAGTAGTTACAAAAAAAAATTAAAACCAAAAGTGTTTTTAAGTGATTTCTCTATGGGCAGATTCGTCTATTTTTCAGTTTTAAATTGACTGAATTAGATATTAAATAAGATTTGTTTTATTAAATTGGCCTTACTGGATGGTACTACCATAACTAAAACGCTAAGCAGCAATAAATCTACAAGAGGCTAAAACGAATTTAAAAAGCTATGCGTGATATGTTGGTCGAATATGCATTCGTCATAATTCCCTGGTGCTTCTAGACGGATAGTTAATGACATATTAAGTCAATGTAAAGAACGGCATGCAAGTACGATTAATATTGACCTGTTGTTATAATTTACCACAATGATGTCACACGTATATAAACAACACACTAGTGACACAGTCCTAGTTTTAGTTTCTCGATTCCTTTATTGCCTAGTATAGTGCAATTTGAATTCAAACCTTTAATATTATAAAATAAAGAATTGAATTGAATTGAAATAACTAAACTTGAACGCTTAGGAACTGTGAATGAAACATAATAGAATTAGGAAGTATAAAACACAAAGTTCAACGATCTTTTTGATTGAAGAAGAAAAATAGAATTATAACAATAGATAAAAATCGATTGCTGTTATTGCCATTAAGCTAATTTTGATAAAAGCACGTCCTACGCTTTGTCGTTCAATCATAGTGTAAATTCGTGCAAAGGGGTGCTACCCCCAAATTGTATTCATTTAGCTTTATACCTTCTCCCTTATTCATATACCGTCCCTTTGTATATTATGTAATACGCAACCAACCGGACTTACTCTTTACTAGCACCAGTAGTATATAGAGTTCACTAACCCCTCTAGATGGCATGTGCATTTTATTGACAAACATATCCGAATTATTAACTGGGAGATTGCGTTGTAGTTATACTAGTATTGAGCCTTTCGTGTCATGCATTTTACTAGTAAAAACGTAATAGGTAGTAGGTAATGCATTTTTAAATCACTCGGCTTATTACAAATGTTGTCTAATCTTACATCTGATCATTTATGAAAAAGCATTAAAGCTGTCTTTCCGTATAAAAGTCTATTTTCATCATAGAGTACAGAGATAATAACTTACGTTTCAATGGAAATGACTTTATATTATTAATACTGTTAGTTTTTACTGTTTTCAGCAATTTTTAAGAAATCTAAAGAAGTAGTAAACCCAGAGAACAAATTGTTTTGACGATTTGTGTTTAAGGAGAAAGCTAGAAAATTTCATAAGATACTAGAAAGTTTCGCAAACTGTTTTTTCTAATAAAAAAAGGATCAAAAAATCAGTTTTGTGTTTCTCTGTTAACCACACAAAAACGTTCAACGCTAAAGCTTCTAAATAGCTGAAGCTACCATAGAGTAACATCTTTCAAAAAACTCTTTGGAGGGTGGGGAAATCACGTAATCTCGGTAATCTTCATTCCATTTTTCATATTTAATATTAAGTAAAACTAAAATTATTGAGAATAAGAAGCTTATTTAAATTTTTTGAAGATTTCATTTTAAATATGTTCAAAGTAATTCCCTTCGGCAATAATACACTTAAGCATTCTTTCCTTCCACTTCTTAAAAGCTTCCAGCCAGTCCTCTTTCCGAATGCTTGCAAAATAATCGTGTACGGCAGCATCAATCTCTTCTTCAGACAGGAATTTTCTACCTCGCAAATTTCCTTTTAGTCCAAAAAATACCCAAAAGTCGCACATTGCCAAATCAGGTGAATATGGTGGATGTTCTATTACTTTTATTTTCTTTTCAGCCAAAAACTGCAGCATGATTCCCTTCTCAGGTATTTTACTGAATACTTCTGGTAAACATTCTCAGGGTACCATTTAGCTGTAACTGCTTTCTGTCCATTTAGCTTAATTGACCAGACCAGTACTCCCTAAAGAAAACTGCGTACATAACCTTCATGGCTCTTTGTTTTCTTGTCATGGTTGGCGTTTCCTCATCTTCGTAAATCCATACACGACTTTCTTGGCAGGTAAACACATCAAAAAAAGAAAAGTATGTTTCGTCTTCTGTAACAAATTTTGGAAAAAATTTGGTGGCCATCATTATTGAGTAAATTCAGGGTCTCATGGCAAATTTTTACACGCTCTGCTTTTTGGAATTCCGAAAGCTGGTGTGGCACAAAGCGACTTACAACCTTTTTCAAATGCAGATGATCATGTATGATTGTTTTAACAGTTGAGGTTCCTATCTTAAGTTGATGCTATATTATAGTGTACGTAGCTTTGTTGTCATTTTCAAATACACTACTAGTGACAGCTCAAATATTGACAAATACAAAAACATCAGTTTTGTTGTCCCTAGGTTACTATACTTTCTTATTCTCAATAAATATAGCTTTGCTCTCGTATTAGTTACTGCGTTGAAATGGTCAAAGGTTACTTATTAACATGAAAACAATTCTAAAAGCATTGGCATTGCCTTCTTCTTCTTTCTTTGTTATTAGATCACAATGACTTATTATTTTGAATGCAATTGTTTATTTTTATTGTTATTATCTTTAGGAAGCCGATGTCCAGTTATCGAATCATGTCTTTTGGGAGCTACATGGTGGTTTCGATGGGCTTTTTTCCACTAATATTTCTATTATCCAGCATACTTAAATTATTCTTCTATCCATACACTGAAATCTAATTCTTTTTTAAGTAAGATAATTGGAAATAGTCTGTTGAACAATTGTATTAAATTAAGTTTTCTCTCCTTCAGGCAATTTTTGCAAACTCATAGACGTTACGTACCTTAATCAGCTTTGAATTTCCGCACCATGTCAGATTTCTTGAATGAGGCGAACACTTCTTGGTTTGTTCTTCTGATTGTCCAACTTATCCTTCCGCTTCCATTACTATTCCTGATATTATACAGTTGATCAAAAAACTGTCTATAAATACTGCTTAGACTTCATGAGATTGCATATGTAAATAAGTCAATGGCATCTTGTTAAAGAACGCAATAGATACTCAATTTTAGTTGTTTTGATATGGTATGTTAAATGAAAAAGCACAAGATTGCCTTTTCTGCATAGAAAATGAACAAAATAATTAAAAAGTTTTTCAGAATGAACAAGAACAAGAATCTTAACATTCACGCAGAAAAAGCAGTTTCCATAAGAGCAAGAGATTCTATTTTAAGCAGTAGCTATAGACCGTCCAGTCAACTAACTAAGAAAGTAATAATTTGATTTTATCATTCTTCTGTCCTTGCCTAAGTGGAATTCGAATGAATAAAAATCCTAAGTCGATATACCGTAGAGTACTTTCGTATCCGAACCAATAACAAAAATCTCTGAAAAACCACGCCCCTGCTATATCATCAATATATGAGATTCGGGACCAAAGATAAACATAATCCTTCGCAAGATGAAAATGCAGATAAAGAAACAAAATTCCTACAGAGATCGCAAGTTAGTGTGTAAATAAATACAGTGAAGTAGTTCAAGTTCATTAAATTTGGATTTCGATTAAAACAAGAGCAGATAATGTTAATTGCCTTAATAATAGAACTACTCAATTAAAAAAATCTAAAACGCACTTTCGTTAAATTAAAAACGCAGAAAAAATGGGAAGGATCACGCAAATATAAACTTTTTTATTTTTACTACAACCAACATTCAGTGAATTTCCCAAAGGAGATTTTTTTCTGATTGTCAAGCGACATAAAGAGGAAAACAAATAGAAAATTCTTGAATATTTTACATAAATAAATTTTTATTCTAGCCGATTTGTTCAGTTCCTTTTGTGTTTAGGACCTTATAATGTTTTTTCTGTGTTATCTAAACTTCACATCAGATTTTTATCTGCTGTGGTAAAATTGAATAAAAACCAACTTCTGTAAAAAAGGAAACTTCAAATTAATGTATTAACATCAATCTTTTGCAATTCTTTATTCTTTGTTTCTGTTAGAGAATAACTGTTTTAGGAATGTGTTGAAAACAGACACATCCGATAACTCATACGATTTTAATTTGTAAACTTGTAATTAAGTCCTAACCCAATTTTAATGTTCAATACGTACTATAACAGGATGAGGTGTGCTTTCTATTTTGAGAAATTAGATCCTTCGGTCGATCGTTGCATGCTAATTGTGACGTCTGGTAATTATTATTTGAAGGTTTTTATTGACCTAAAAATACAAACTGTCTTGTTGGAATTATCAGTTCTATACTGATATACACACGAAAAATAATCGTTGTTAATAATCTATGGAAATTTCCAGCTATTTTTTTATTCCATTCCTGAAATCCTTAATTATAAATGAAGTTTCATGAAATCGTTCCGGAAATAATAATAATATCATCGTAAAGAGTACGCATTTTATTGAAAATTACTACAATAAGAACACACCATGAATTATTTGAAAGCTAGTTCTACAGGTGCAATTGTAGTTGGTCGTTGAACTCTTATTATCTTTATTTGTTTACTTATTAAGTTATGATTGCCTTTGTAATAATCACAATAATCTCATAAAAATGGTGTAGGACTTTCAAAGAGGTTTGTCAATTTTATGCTTTTTGGTATCATGTGCCTCACAGTGTATTATGCACGAAATTGTAATTATGTTCTCATTCTTAAATTACTTTTGTTCAGATATTTAAAATTGTTTTTAAATATTGCTATATATATAAGTGTAGGGTAGAAGAACACCAGGAAAATAGATTTATCGCAAACACCCTTTTCAGAAAACCATCAATTACCATCCATCACATTTATAATGTGATCGATCTGAGGACATTATAATCAATATCCTATCCCAGTAAACCATTAATTTTGTCGTATATCATCCTTTAATACTCTTACGTGTATGCATAGTGCAACAGCATAATAATTTCAAGCAAATGTGAAATCAGCTACTACACTGTTCAGTAACTACATTATAATGGCAATTTCGTTAGATCTACAATACCCAAAAGTAGAAAAACTGCAATAATTATTTTTGAATAGCCTTGAATTATGGTTTTATAGTTATGTTAATTTAGATATTAACTATACATAATTCTACTTAATTAAACAAATAATAACTATGATTGTTGCATCATAATCAAAGTTTGACAAAGTCCAAGTTGCATTTACTAATTCCAAGACAATTCTTAATTAAAACAAATTACAATCAGTTCTTTTATCCCTATCTGATACTTCTCAAAGTATTTCTATTTCTCCGTTTAAGCGTTTGACATGCTATATGGTAATTTAGAAGCAGTTTTTTTGACTAAAGCAGGTAGAAACACGCAATTAGCTTGGGGAAAACGGAATTTATGCTTTGTGTATCTGCCATTACTTCTTCGATTCAATTATCCAAGCGGTATGCTTTTTTTTCATAGAAACAATTTGAAATTGCTTCATCTCTACTGCTTGATTTCTCCACGACTTGAAAGCTTTTGTGTATTTTCACGTACAATTGTTTGTATCTTCGCGCATAAAAACTATCCCGATGAATTAGTTTAAACATTAAAGAGATATTTTCTCTTTTTAAAAGTATGTGTTGTCATTGTTATTTTCGTATTGCAGATTTAATTCGTTGATATAAACGGAAATTTGGAACCCTAAAACCATTTTATAAATGTACAGATAGTTAAACACAAAAAAGAACGAAAAAAGGGCACAGTAACTCAATGCATGAACCATGCGTTCAAAACAAAGCATTTCCGACCTAAAGCAATTTGAACTGTAACTGTCGATTTTCAGTTCCAATGTAACGGTAACTGTGACGACTATAGGATTCAATTTGCTCTTCAGTCTGTTTTGAATGCTTTAATGGGAATACTGAGCTACTAGCTTAGCCAATATTTTCTAGATACAAATAGAAATCAATCAAGCTTGTCCCTATGGGAAATGAAAATCCGGTCAATCTTCCTAGAAGGTTTGATAAGGTTGCAGATATAACTTGTAAGAAGAAACGAAAATTTAAATTCCTTTTCCAGGTTGAGAATCTATATGTCATTGTGTTGTTGCAAAGACTGTTCTGAATATGAATTAACTTAATATAGAGTTTCAAAACTCTGAAATTACATAATGTGTTATTCAAAGCATTCAATTTGGTGCCGATGTAAGGCAGTGACGAAAGTTAGTAATGAAATATCTGTTTGTGTAGATGTTACAGTCACGGCTATTTGACTTATTAGAAAATTGTTTGGTGCGATACCCCATACTTATTATCTGATGTAATATTATGTCAAGATCAAGAAATTTCAGAAACTTACCAATACCTACTTATACGGATAAAAAGTACTATCTGTATTAGACTGTTGACTTTTTGCACAAAAAAGAGTCATATGCTTTTAGTCCGCAAGAGTTAAACAACACCCAAGAAAAAGTATTAAACCCCAAAATGTCGCGGATGCTATGACTAAAAGGCAATTTGTACATTACACAATTTTCAAAAGAGTGACCTGCAGTCAGAAAGTTTAATTATACAGCAAGCTTCTTTACAAAAAAAAAACATAATTTTGTGGTGACTGTTGGAGTTTCTGACATTAAAAATATATTTTAGATATGGTATAGGACTAAGCTTTGGGTTGTTATTTATACAAAAATAAATTTAAAAACAGAAAGAGTGATTGGAGGCATGAGAAGTTTGAACAGTTCAATCTGAAGAATAATACAAACAGCTACTCTTCAAAAATCTTTTTCAAGTAATCATGACTATTTTTGACCAAAATGGTGTTTGTTCTGTCGAGTCTTTCTTCACAGAAAATCTTTGGAAGATTTTGTTGTAAAGGTAACCCAACTAGTAAGAATTATTTCTAACGGTCTATATAGAGAGATCTGGTCTCAATGAAACCATTCCTAAGCCGGTTTTCAAAATTGGAGATTTTACTAGTTTCATGGTAGATCAATATCCGCTACAGGGTGTACGGAGCGGCAAGCTTGGCGTCTGTTCGTTGATTATTTAAACTTCTAAAACTGTAGACAAGGTAAGAAAAAGTGATAATAGTTGGTTACTTCTATTATATAAGAAACTAGATATGAGTTTCATCTTATTTAGCAGTATCATAATAGAGTGTCATATTGGCATTCAATAGATGGTTAATGTCAAACCTCATCATCATGACCTAGAGTAAGAATCTAGTTGTATAGATCTTCTCATCCGTCCATTCCTTGTTTTTCAAGTTATCAATCTCTGAAAACCATTGAGCTATTCCATAAGAACGAAATTTCGATACAATGTTATTTATCTCTATCTGCTTATATCTTATCTTAAACATCTCTATCACGATCAACATCTGACCATTCATGATGTACCAAATTCATAAATAAGGGCTCCCAAATCTTGATCCACCGGTGTCAAATATGTGCATTGATCATAGAAAAAATCTTTTCGCCATAGCATAGTATGTAAACGTATTTCAAAAAATTGTGGTCGTTAGTAGGTTCAAACCTCGAAAAAGCATCAAAAAATTTGAAACTCAATAGCTGTTCCCCACGTTTGGTAAGAACAGTTTAGGTGAAGAACTCATTCTCAACTATTGAACATGTTTCTGATTGAAATACAGTTAGATAGATCAACAAATGAATAACCTAAAAATAGAGTTTTCAAATTTTTATAGTTGCTTTACACTTCGGAACCGAATGCATGATGGACTACGCAATGATCCAGCAAAATACTGTAACCTTCGGAAAAAATTTGACTGTCACTGACAAATTAAATTATCATCAATGGCTGCTCTTTAAGGAAATTAGAAGATACTTAAGCATATTAACAACAACAAGAACAGTTTTGTAGGAATTCAATTGTATCTGTTAAAAATAAGCCGCCAATCAAATTTTCTTGATCGATTTTCAAGACGAGAATGACTTACACAAAAATTATCTAACAAACAAGTGAATAACCATAACATTTAGTATAAAACTGTTTGTGAGTTGTACAAATTATTCATAAAAATGCACCTTTAGCATTATAGTTAATATTCGAATGTTTGTATACCTTTTAAAAATGCCCAAATACAAGCTCTTTGTGTTACTGACTTACTATTAATAATGCATTGTATTGCAGATTGAAAATTAAAAAATCGATTTTCAAATAAATATACACTTTAAAATGCTTTTAAGCAATTAGGTAACATTCGTTGGTTTAGTAGCTATTTTTAAAAATTTGGGAATTACAAAAATATACCAGAATCCAGCGATAAGTTAAAAAAGAACTAGTTACGTAGCTTTAAATTATTAGTTTATGTGAAATTAGCAGTAAAACCGGCAGTTTGAAAGTGGTTAAATGCTTTTTTTTTAACTGGAGTTTACATTTCCTGGTAGGTATAAACACGTTACGTAATAGTAGTAAAAAGGTAGTAGCGGTATCAGTTGTTAAATAAAAACTTTTGTATGCATAAATAGAACATTGCTGTCTACCATTTTACATTATTTAAATACGTTCATGTAATTATAATCGTCACGGTTGTATAGACTTTTAACAGAATAATGGAAATCAGCTGTTTAGATCAATTTAAAAATAATGATAGCGGTAATTACTTACTCTATGAAAATTATTTTAAAAGGTTTAAAGGTGTGTGAAAAAAGATACAAACTGCTACCAAAAATAATAATGAACATTTCAGAGTCCGCATAGTAATTATTGTTAGACATCCATACATATGCGGACATAAGCAACTGATTATTATCGAGTTCATATTCGTACTGTAATTTTCAAGTTGTGCACTAATAGTTTTCGTATTTTACAGTAAATCAGGCAATTTTCAAATTTGTTATGCAAAAAGAGGTACTATGCTTCAGAAAACTGGCAAAACAAATTCTTTCAGAATTTTAAATTTTCTTCTGCAAGCCGTTGGGCCTAATATTTGGAATAGAAAGGAAAACCTTTTTGCCATATCATTCTTTGTTTTTTCTGTCACAAGATCAAACTGGCGGATGCATACTAAGAAACAAAGTCTCTGTGAACTTCAAGTACAAGTCACCAATGACAATGAAATTTTCTTTGGATCGAGAATAAGAGGCAGGATGTTGATTACTGATGGGAATTCAATTGTTTATTAATACAGTGTGTCCCTATTTCGGTACTCACTACTGGGATCTTGGAAATTGTAAGAGATACGAAGTCGGTTCAATTAGAAAAGTTTTGGCTATTTTAGAGATCAGTTTACTTATGCTTTTGTTTTTTCAAACAACTTCACGGCTTACTAGATATTTGCTAAAAACGAAATTATCTTATTTTTTTTTAAGTGAAATATCTCAGGAACGAGCAAAGATAGAAAAGAACAGCAAACAGGGTGTTTTAGAGAAGTTACTCCGAAACACAAAAAAATTATTTTCGCAATTGTCTTTTGTTTTACTTCGGCGGTGAAACGTAAATCCAAATTTTTTCTAATGGAACGCTTACTTGATTTCCATATTATTTAACTGCACGCCTTAAATGCTTTTGAGTAATACATGATTTGACATAGCTATTCTTTTATTTTACCGAGTTATAAAGTGAAAATCATTTTTCATCAGAGTGTGCCATGACATCGAACACACAAAGTCGTGGAGTTTTATTAAAGAAATGCATTTGTTATGCAAAAATTGCTAAAACAAAATAAATACGCTTTTATGGAGCATTAGATGCTTATTTGATGCTATCTGTGAATGCTCAATAAAGTATCTTAAAAGCGTCTTTTGTTTTGTTTTAGCAACTGTTACATAACAAATGTAATTTATCTGACAAAAATCAATGATTTTGATATGTGTAAAGCCATGGCACACTAAGTGTGAAATGCTTTTTATCTAAAAAAAAATAAGATAATTTTGTTTTTAGCAAATATTTAGGAAGCCGCAAACTTTTTTAAAAAAACAAAAGCATAAATAAACTGATCTCCAAAATAGCCAAAACTTTTCTAATTTAACCGACTTCGTATCTCTTACAATTTCCGAGATCCCAATAGTGAGCGTCGAAATGGGGACACACTGTATAGAGAGTATTGAGCTTGTTTCTGTCGTAATCATCCCACAGAGGTGATTGATATTCTTATCATTTAGAACACTTCCAGGATACTGCGCACTTTTGCAGTGTGCACGTAATTACACGAGGGCTGTCTTTTTTTTTTGTTGCATAGACGCATGGAAATCTAACAAAACTCGAGAGTCAAAATTAACCCCACTATTTAGTTAACCTAAATCCAAAGTTTTATCAAGATGTGGCAAGTGATTAAGCCACAGTGAATTTTTAAAGTTGACAAGTCGCTCAAAAACATGGAATTGAGTCGAGAAAATTTTCGCGCAATAATTTTTTACAACTTTCGGAGAGGATTATCTCAACAACAATGTCTCGCCGAAAAACATCAGTTTACAGCATCGTAAGTAGCGACGAATCATGGATTTATTCCTATGAACCCGAAAATAAACGTCAATTTATTGTTTGGGTGTCTCAAGATGAGGAAAACCTAACAAAAGTTATCCGTTCCCGCAGTGTGACGTAGATAATGGTAACGTTTGTTTCAAAAGCAGATCATATAGCTACAATCCCTTTACAAGATCAAAAAACGGTTCATGCCGATTGGTCTACAACCGTTTGTTTGCCGGAAGTGATCGCCGTGCTTCGAGAAACCAACCCAGAACTACGAATCATCTTCCATAAAGACAATGCAAGTTCACACACAGTTCCAAAAACAATTGAGTTTTTGGAGCAACAAAACATCATCCTCCGTAGAGTCCCCACGATTTATTTACGTTCCCAAGGAGCAAGAATGCACCGCATGGTCAACGGTTTCACTCGGCGGAAGAAGTCGATGCGTTCAAAATGACAATTGTGACTGTCCCAACTAAAGACTGGAATGACTGCTTTAACGATTGGTTTGAACAAATGCAAAAGTGTATCGATCTGTGTAGAGAATACTTTTAAAAACAATAAAGCACTTTAATTCGATCTACTATTTGTTTTTATGGTTACATGCAACACTAAAAAGACAGTCCTCGTTTTTCCAACTTGAATTTTCATAATTTTTGGGATTAATGGATATTTCAGGTTTTCAGGATATCTACTTGAATTCCCTGACTTTCCCAGTCGGTAGAAATCATGTCATAGCTAATCTCAGTTGTTAATGCAAATCTTTCGCAGTTGATTGAAATTATAAGATATCTTAGTAACACTAACAGTAAAGTTGATTTGGTGTGCATTTCCCCAAGAGATGATTTAATCTCTTAGTGTCTCTATGTTTGTTTGGAAGGGGATGGGAGACGCTACTGTTACGCTAAATCTTAACGTTTCATTAGACCAAAAGGAACTTCAAAAAGTCTAGACTAAATCTTGTAATCTTAAAGAACAAAACTTCAATAGGAGTTTACTTTGTTATATGATCTTTAATGCTAATTGGACAGAAATAGCTTCCAGTGCAAAAGATAACATGCTTCTTAACAATTAATAAGTCAAAGATTAAGTATTTTCATTTAAAACAAACTACTGGTACATGTGTGAATTCCCAGTACTATAATCTGTTAGGTTGTTAATTAAAAAAAAATAAAAATTCTCATTATGTTCAGATTTTAGTATTTTGATCTAGAAGTTCGCACCCACCCCAGTCGTTTGTAAGCTGTACAGTGAACCCATTACCATCGTAACTATCGGAGCGTTCCAAGATCTATTATATGCAAGCGCGTACAATCAAGATTTGGAAAGGTTCCCTTTGGACAACCAATTAAACATGAACGTCCACCTTGGACTTCCAACCATGTAACCAAATATGAAAAGGTCTCCTTCGGAGACTCCTAACGACACGTGAAGGAAGTCGAATTTAAATTTAGTACCGAAAGCCGTGAAGCCCCCCAAAACACGTACTTGACATGCCTTGCCAAGAAGATGGCCCCGAGTGAACCTTCCTAATGCAAATGATTTTAAAACGACAACTATATTTTGTGCGTCCTC
The DNA here is from genome assembly GCA_011009095.1 of Ignelater luminosus. NCBI lineage: Eukaryota > Metazoa > Arthropoda > Insecta > Coleoptera > Elateridae > Ignelater > Ignelater luminosus. The sequence continues at coordinate 681,910 of VTPC01090033.1, forward strand.
TTTAATGAAACTTCACTGTAAATAACGGCAAGACAACAGTTAACATGGTAACTAGAAAGATTGCATCAAGAAATTCGGCATGTTTAGCTAAAACGTTGAAAGAATCTTAATTCATTGGGATTTCCAATTAATGTATAAACTACGTATAAAGATATCCTTTGTTGCTTTATTCATAAGCATTTAAAATCCCCGTTAACTACTACATAAATTATTCTACTTTATATTGATTGGTTAAATAACAACTTTAAGTGGATAAACAAACTTTACTCTAAAATAATTATTGTATAGCAAAGCAGGTAAATTTCAGTAGATGGATAGGTAATAGGATAATTAATAAAACATCCCCTTAAAGTTGTCGCAAACAAGGTTACTAAATTATTTTGTATTAATACAGAGTTTCTCTATTATTTCACCAAATTTCGGCTACGCAGAATTGAATTCATGAATTTTGAAATTCAGGCTTTATCTTTGTAATGTCTAGCATTAATAGGCACGCAGGTCTATAACATCCTTTAAGAAAAATTGTTAGCTCATCTTAACATCAAAGTCGGTTAAGGGGTGATTGTATAACAGTTATATTAATTACGTAAACCTACTTTCTTAAGATCGATGTTTTTGGCTTAATTTTGAAGACATCGATGTCAAATTTTTTTTAATTACAAAGTAGGATACATAAGCAGGCGATCGACCTTTAATTTCCATGTCAAAGCATGTTACGCTTTAAACATAAGTTAAGTAAAAAATCAAGTATTTCTTTGATTCTAAATGCAAATAATCTAACTAATTCACTGCTAGGAATCTCAAATCATCACAAAAAGAACTTTTGTCCAAGACTTTTAAAATTTCAAATCTGTTGGTTGATTTGATTATTTGTAAGAATTACAAAATACTAAATGGATTAATTTAATTTTTATAGAGATGTCCTTGATTAATCTAGCACGAAATATTTGGTTTGTTTTCTTTATTGGTTATGTTTAATATTTTGATTACTTCCCGGAATGTTTCAAGACTTTTTCGAATTATATTAGTAACGGCGATAAAATATTAAATATTTGATTTGGTTAGTGGATAATTTCCAACTAATATTTTATTCGCATACTTTAATATTCTATAATATACTAAATGTTAAGCTGTCTTGAATAAGGGATATTATATTTAGGTAACACGTCTTTGGTGATGAATTTACGTTTTACTGGTTTACTCAATAAATTTTGATGGTCATTCGCTTTACTGTTAATATGGCATTGATAAATTAAACCGTTCAAATGTACACTAATATTATTTGCTAGAAAAATTTCATTTCATTTCTTTCATGGCTGTTTTAGTATAATTTTCCGATCTCGATCATTATAAAGATAGATTAAGCTTTAAGTACATAAGCTTATGTTGTGTGCCTAACCTTTTATGAAATTGTTTGCTTTCAAACTTTATTAAGATGAGTTTGTTAGACAAAATATTTATTTTGGTTTTAATTTCCGCTTTATTTGTTAAAGTTGTAAACATTCTCTTATTTTTGTATAATACGTTTAATTTGTCTAAAACTCCGAAACAAGTAGAATCTATTCTTTATAAGATATTTGATTTATAGCTAACAGTTATTTTTAAGTTACATTAATGTTCCCAAACTTCGTTTTTTATTTTTTCAAAAACTGAAGATAACAGCCATTCGACAAAATCTTGAAAAAATCAATTTTTTGATGTATAGATTTTGATTGAATGAACTCAGGAAGGAAAAGTAAGGTAATTGTTCCCCTAGGAAAACGAAGTTTTGAGAGCAAGTTTTTGGTATCAGCAGGTAGAGAATTACTCACAGAACACAATTAGGTGGCCCGAAGGAAAGAAAATTAATCCAATCTTGGTGAAACCGACGAAAAACGAACACGATTTTTAAGCACATCTTAGGTTATGTTGCACGATAGAAACAATGAAGTTGGCAACTAATTCAGCTGCTGCACACCATATACCAATCCCCTACTGCAACATGAACAGCGTATGGATGTTATAGGCGACTTCTTTTTCTTTTAATGAATTCCACTCCAATCTTGCGGGGGGCCTAGCGAGGGTGCGGTTAGGTTAGAAGCAGTTAAACGTTCATTTTTTTAATGACTTTCACCGCAAGCGAGGGTATAGTTAGATTAGTAGTAATTAAAATTTCATTTTTTAATTAATTCACCCATGCTTGCGCGGGGTCAATATTCTCCAGGTGATTTACGGAAATTGGGTTGTGATACTGTCGGAGAGTAGCAGGAACGTAGCCGCGATATCATAGTATCATGGCTGTCGTTTTGCTAGTGAACTGTCAAGATCGTCGATTTTCGAAGGTTTTTTAAGTGTTTGGCGTCGGAGAGGCCTTCCGTAGGTGTCTTTTGATTCTCTGAATGGATATACATGCATTGGTAAGGTCAAATTCTTTCTGTACAAGTTTAATTCTAGGGGTAGCTGTATCGCACTGTTATCGTTTCATTTTTGAATAACTTAAGTAAAGCTTTATTGTGGTTTCATTCAGTATAAGAACATGTTCTTTGGCTTCCATTACATCTTATCTTACTTCTTGAGCATCTTTGCATCAAATACCACATTTTCCTTTTTTTACGAAGTTACGAAAAATCGTGCTTGGTTATATAAATGTAAGCCCGCAGAAATAAGCCAAATTAGATCTCTTCAGGTATGTGATGATCGTAATTATTTTGAATACCCAAGGAATAAAGGTTTGATTTTCATTCGAGGCAAAATATAAAGTCCGGCATTTAATTAAGTTCCATGATAAACACTTTCTATTATTTCTCCTTTTAAAAATTTGAACATAGAAAATTGCGTTTTAATATCATAATGATATAGGTTATAGGCAGGAAACTAAACACAGGTCTGTTTTTATGTTGTTCAGGTCAGGCACGTGTTACTAAAAGCAATACGATTTGGGGTTAAAAAATAAGAAATGAATATATGATTATGATTACTGACAATTTAGAGTGTTTAAAGAATGTAGGGCATTTATAGATTTAATGTATATGATTTTCAGCGCGTTGTATTTGAAAAGTAGATATTTTATTTATGCGTGAATGTTTTGCTTTTATCGATTTCTAAAAAGTGTGAACCGATAGAGAAAAAAACCTTGCTTATTACTAAATATTATTTTGTTTTAATTTCAATTTCGTATTTATAATATTTTCTATTATTCAATAATTCAATAATGTTAATGATCTATAAATTCCAATTTTTGAATTATAAGTGCAAAAATAAAAAAATATAAATTATTTTGAATGTATAGTCTTTTGTAACCTGGGCTCACATTAAACAATATTATTATTGGGTGTGTTTTTGATTGAAAACAACAGAAATATCTTTCAACTACTCGACAATGGTGGGAAGTAACAAACTTTCGTTTATGGAAAGTTCGTTAATTTTATCACTTGCAATGATGTGACAAACAGGAAAAAAAAAGTTCACGAAAAGAAAAACATATAATCATAATTGTCTTCCTTCAAGAATTATCTTGACATCCCTCAATCAAACTGAAATACTAGCACATACATACGTACGGTCAAAATAATTGCAAATAAAACACTGTCATAGCAGGAAAGCATTAAAATTGGAACTATAGTTTAACAATATTATTATTATTAGTAGTAGTAGTAGTAGTAGTATGTTGACAAAAGTAACTAGTACGTTCCCATTGTGTTCATTGTAATAAATAGTAAGTTGTGTTCTCCTTAATTAGATAAACATAATTGATTGTTGTGTGTATCTTTATTTTACTAAATATACAACAAACTTTATGGAACAACGTTTAAATGTGATCCTCGGAATTCTAGCTTTCTTCTTTTGTATTTTTCCTCCTTACTATCATACTACATCAAAATTTTACACTTTGGTAGGAATTTCGTATTTCTTCCAATCCCCTTAATACAACCTTGCAACCCCTCCAGAATATTCGACAAAGAATCATGTGTTCTGTTTCTTAGAATAGTGGGGCGACAAATGGAATTTTATTGAGGGTGTTCTAGAAGAATGATACGTGATGATGCTAATCTGTTTAAAGCCAGATACTGCGAGCGGAAAATATAAAATTACAATGTTCAGTTGGTTTAGCTTTAGTACATAAGCGTTCTTATAGTACGAGTGTTTCATTTTTAATGACCGATTCTACAAAAACAGTAAAATTGAAACACGTGACCTGCAAAAGGAGGAAACATACACCATTGACAATGTAAATTCTAGCATTTACAAAAAAAAATAAAAATTTTCAAACTCAAGTTAAACTGGTTGATTTATACAGAAATAACAAACCCTGAGATATCAAATTTGTACAAAACACGTTAATCTGCAGTTTACAAAGATCGTGATAGAAAGAAATAGTCTGGTGTGATATCAATCTTTTACTAGTAGCAATTCAAGCAAATTATGTAAAATTAAATAATGTATACACAAGTTAGAGAAGCACTGGTTGTGGCCATCAACTGACCATATTCTTTCGACTGTAACTGGTTAGTATTTAGGAACTCGAAAACCCATATGTAGAATGGTAGCATCAAGTACGAAAAGGAGAAGAGTTGGACTAGAGTAATTGCGCAATAATCAAATTCCAAACCGGGGCAAGTATTCTTCACCTCAGAATACAGTATCCAAACTTTTAATATGGCAAATTAAAACAATTGTGTTCCTAGTATGATACAGGAATATTCACTTATCAATGGACCATACACTAGTCAGTTACAGTTACTGATTAGCTGCATTTGTATTGAGCGTACAGAACTGCGTAATCAGAAAAGTTGGGATGTTCGACAACCAGCACACTTTGCACGCTCAATATGAACCTTCTGAATACGTATCGCGAGTGCAGCATCGTAAATTAATCTGAGAAATAGCTTGAAAATTCGAAAATTCCTGACTGTGTAACACTGTATGCTCCATACAAATATGCGTTCAGCACAAGTGCACGCTATTCAAACAGCGAGAAATGTTAAACATGTTTACTTGAAGCGGAAATGAATCTAACCTACTCCAGGGCCTAAGAATTTCTTTTGACTGGTACAATGAATGTACACAGTACTGCCAATAAAAGAGTCTCAAATTAACACATTCTAAATGTATTTGGCCTACAGTTACAAGCTCTGCACATGGCTTACCATAAAATATTTCTTACTTGACCGGTGTGACTTAGTATGATTTGAACATGAAAACCGTTAACCAGTTGAAATATTTGATGCTTGTTGGCAGGTGGGAAGAAGATTGTGTTTAGAACTAATATAAACAGTATTGGAATGTTAAACACTTCATTTCAAATAAAAACAAGGCAGTTTACGATGATCATTTGAGGAAATATTTCTTTCATTCTGTAGCAGTATATTTACATTTTTGTTATAAAATCGACTCGAGTGACACTGTATGTTTATTAAAAGAATAAGTATTTGTGAGCCAAGATTTAAATACTAAGCAATTAGCATTTGTAACATCTATCTTCAGTTTATGAATATGCCGAATAAATGAATTATTTAGAAATAAACTCACAACTACCAAATATCAAGTTAAAATTATATTTTATGTCAAATCGGATTTTTTTACAACTTTACAGCTGCAAGCTAAGTGTCTTCTGTCATGTTACAATTATATAAGTAAGCTTTACCCTTGTGATAATGTCAACGGTGGTGAATTGGTGAGGTATTTTAAAATTTGAGTTTTGAATACAGGGTATTTTGAAAATAAGTATAAATATTTGTCAGATGCATTCCTCGACAAAAATCAAGCCTGTTTTGCAGGATTACTTTTTTCCCTAGAGTGTACTGTTTCCGAAATGGAGGGTGTCAAAGTTTCATTTAAAACATCTTGTTTGTTCAATATTTCAAGAATGAGGTGAGATATCGGAATGAAATTTTCTACAGACTTGTTACTTTAAGATAGTTTTTTGTTTGATATTCCTAACAAGGCGGGACATTGAGGGTGGGGACGCCTACCCCACTACTCTAAAGCAAATTGCTAGGCTACTGAAAAATTAAAAAAATGTTTATTTTTGGAATAAATATTCAATTTAGTAAAAGAAGTCCCCTTTGCATCTTTCTCATAGAACGCATCATTGAATTCTCCAAAACCTTTCAAATTCGGCAGCCTATGATAAGGTCATACGTCATCTCGTTGTCATGCATTGCATTCCTTGACAAAGATAGAACTTTTTATATCATACAACCTTTTTCCTTGAAGTGCATCATTTTCGGGATACAGTGGGAAATTTAATTTAGAATTTCTTGTTTTTAATGAAACTTGAGACACTTTGTAGCTCGGAAACAGTGTACTTTAAGGAAAAAAGTTATGTCACAAGGAAGGCTTGATTTTTGGAATTCAATACGAATAGTCCAGTACATCCTGTGTTTGACCATATTCTGCTGAATTTAATAAATTTTGAATAATTCAATTTTACTCGAAAATGGCGCATTCTACGGAAAAATGCAAGAGGGGCTTTTTTGCCAAATGGATCGTTGATTCCAAAAATAAAGGTATTTGTTAGGTCTTCAGTGGCGTAACAAGTTTTTTAAGTAGTGGAGTAGGCGGCTCCCCAGTATCCCGCCTCTGTTAGAAATATCAAACAAAAAGCTACCTTAAAATAGCAGGCACCTTAGAGTAACAAGCATGTAGAAGATCTCATTCTGTTATCTCACTTCGTTCTTGAAATATCGAGAAAACAAGATATTTTAAATGTAACTTTTACACCCTGTATCTCGGAAACGGTGCATTTTAGGCAAAAAAGTTTTAGGGTAAGGTAGGCTTAATTTCTGTCAAGGAATGGGCCTGCCAAATATTTGCATTCATTTTCAAAACACCCTGCATATTGCTGTTGGTAGGGCTTTGCAAGGTTACGCGGATGTTCCGACTCTTACAATCAAATCGATCTTTCTTATAATGTTTATGTACATTCATGGACATGAAAGATCTAAAATATTATATAATTCCATATTAATGAGATACAATGACAATAAATAATATTCGTAATTAGGTGTTTTAACTGACTGATATATTTATCGTACGATAAAGAATTGAATATCAAATTAAAATAACACAAATACATAAACTATGTAGTATTTATAATTACCATGTCCTCCACTTCCTTCTAATTTTAATAAACTAAAAATCACGAATTATATAGATTAGGATGATTCTTTTATCAGTCAAGTTATACAAACCATTTTACTTTATTAAATTAAAGAATTAATCTTTCATGAAAACATTTTAAATTCCATTACTAAAAGTGAATAATAAAGATGTAACAGCAATAGCATTCATCATGTGAAGCAATATAACAAAATTATTAATACCGTCATGCTTATGAACAAGTTTAATTTACGTAATAGTAGTTTTAATAGATAAAGTTATCGACAATAATAAAAAATGCAACAATGTTATTAGATATTATCACTAATGTTACATCAGCCTTGTGATGTATTTTCAATACCTTAAAAGATGATAAATGATTGGTATTTAAAAGCAAACTTCCTCTTTTTGAAAAACATTTCCTTATTTGCTGCTGCTTATTTAACAGGATTAAGCAAATAGTATAGAGGTATATCAATGGGAAATTGGGAAGCGATTGACGGTTAGATCACAACAAAATGAATAATCGTTTCTTCTGTAGAAAAAAATGATGTAAATATTGAAACCGCGATAAAGCACACTGTAACAAAATTTAAATAAAATCATAATTTACATAATTTTTGAAAAGTACACAAAAGAAATTTTTCAACTTTCGTCTCATTTTTATTCAGTAAAATGCAAATAAAACTGGTTTTTAGACAAAACGTGACCGAAAATAATAGTTTTTATGTTTTGTTAATACTTTTTGACTTCGTTAAGACACGATTAAATTTCTAACACTTCTATACTTCTTTAAAGAAACACCTTGGCCTTCACTTTTTTTAGAACTCCGAATATATTAATAATATTAACAATATTTACGACAATATCAGTTTCTGTAAAAATAGATACAATCAGAAAATAGAAATTACACACATTCTGATTTAAAATGTAAAATCTATTAGACCTTCTGGCTATCATTCTTCTTTGGTTTCGTGTCTAATAGTATAATATAATAAGAAATTTTCTCACAAGAACCAAAGGTCAAAAAATGTAGAAGTTCAGGATCACGATTTTTTTTCTAATTCTTCATCATGACCTTCTTGTATAATGGTCATGGGAGCAGAATTTTTTAAATAATATACAGAAAAAGATAATTAGAACTCACCTCTACGTGTTCACTAGGCACTATTTTACTTAACGCAATGAAAGAGTTCTTATCCACAGCTAACCAAATTCCAACCGCTAAAACAATTGATCCGGTGATCTGGAAAGGAAAGAAATATTTATGTAAGCAAGATACATAGTTTAAATTAATTTTGTGGAATGTACATTCAAAAATTTTGTTTATAGTCCACCTATGCTTCCAAGTTAATTAAAAACCTGTTTAGGTTATTGAAACCGAAATTCCAATAAGATTTAAATAGAGGTACGCATGAAGACACCAAAGTAGACTTAATTTAAAACGATTTTGTTTTTGAAACGGAGCACAGCATGCAATATTACAGATTTGAAAATATAATTATATTTACAATTTTCATTGACTGAAATAAATTTTCTTTTCCGATTTCACTACCGACAAAGATTGCCATGAAATTAAAAATCATGAGTATCGTCAACAAGCTTTTGTTTTTGTGCATATTTCATTTGTTCTAATGTGAAAAAATAAAATCAATATTTAAAATTGAAATGAAAACAATCTACAATGTTGCTTTACTATCAACAAGTGCATCTTTTACGTTCTCAACTCTGCAAATCTTTATTTGTGTGGGTATTCTACAATGGGCAAACAAACTGTCATCTAACGATAAAAGAGTAATATTTCTATGCATGTTTAACTCATTTCATTTTTAGACATTTTTAATCGTCCAATTTTAAAGCTTAAATCGGAATTTGAAGCTGATCGCTAAACCGAATTGCAATAACTGTTTCGCAAACCGCGATTTAATCATGCATGCGCTGTTACGCATACATCCGTACACAACTGTGAAAGTTATTATTCGTGCTAGTTGATTTTCTTGCTTCAATTACTATTTTCAGTTTCAGTGCCTTCTCTAAATCTTGAGTTTTGCAGGAAATTTCCACTTTCTATACAAAACCACTTCCACAAAATTCCAAAATTATTTCCCCAGGTTACTAAAACCCATAAATTCCTTGGGCATTCCAAATGCTCGTCGGTTGATATTCCCACTGTTTTGTGTATTTCAAACATCTCAGGCATTTATCAATATTTTTGTAATTTAAGTTCAAAAATGCCGATGGATCATTTTAATTTAAACACACTAAGTGTTTTCTTTTCCACCATCTCTTTGTGGTAGATTCTAGATCTGGAGTATTGACTGCTTTTGTGAGTCTTAAAATCTTCATGCAGCTTTCCCATAATTTTAGAATTTTACAAGTAACAAAAAAAACAAAGCTGGGAAAAGTACTTTGGTAAAGTACTAGCAAAAATGCTTCCAACTGTGCTTAATTTTTTTTTAAATGAGTGCTTGGTGCTTGCCAATAGAATTATTTTCTAATTGTGCTTAGTGCTTTCAGTAACTTGTACAAAATTTAACAGTGCTTCAAGCACTTTCACAAGAACTTGAAGCGCTTTTACAAGAGTGTGAAGCACTTTTCAGTATTTCAAGCCTTATAAATGCTTCAAGCACTTAGCAAGTTGTGCTATTCTCGAGTATTTAGTAATTGGTGCTTTAAATGTCAATTACCGTGCTTGATAGTTGAAGCACTTCTTTAAATGTAAGTATTTACCTTTACCTCAGTGTTTGGTTCAGATCTGAAAAAGAACCGTATAAACTAGATAACCAGATAGCATGAATGCGAAAAAGCAGTCTTTCAATTTCTATAAATGCTTTTTACTGACAAAAGGCCAATTGTACTAACTATGTTATTAGGGGTAAGGGAAAGACATAACAAAGAACAAGAAAGCCAAAATCGATGCCCGAGTTGATTTTTAATGCATTAATAAGTTGGCCGACATTTTCCTTCTTCTTCATGTCATCTATCACTATCTCCATTATGTCCAAAACTTTATTAAATCGTATGAAAATTAAAGACGACGTAAAATATTAAGATTAGTAATGTTTGAACGGGAAAGTACCGCTAATCAGATCGTATACACAGCACAGTTTCAAAGTTTTCAAATTCTACTCATTCAACTTGTTTTTCAATACTTAAACAATGAAAGACTTTGAATGTCACTTATCAGTAGGTAACTTGTTTGGATTAAACTCATGAATATCTATGCCGGAACAAAGACTCCCAAAATAACATCTTTAACAAACAAGGGATGAAACTTGAACAGTTTCGATAATAGACAATACTGCAGGCTAAAGCTGATCCAGTATCAAATTTTCAGACATCGATACCGACATTTCAATAGTTCAGATACAATAAATACTGTAGCTAACCTTTCTGAATTTTATAATCTAGAGAAGCAGTCGTAAAACTACAACCAATGTATGAAGTTTTTACGGCTTTCTCTTCAATTTGTTTTCCAAATGTAACAATCTAACTGAGCAAAAGAATGCAAGTGCTGTTCATCTTCCATCTTCCTCAGGTTGTATTCTTATAAAAGCTTCAGATAGTTGTTTGAATCACAACTAAATGACCTTCGAGTGGTATAAAAATACTGCCCTTACACATAACTTCATAAAGGAGATACGAATACAATTAAATGCATCTAGGGAGAAATTTCGAGAAACGTTTTCCAGCAAGGCGAATTCAAGAACAAAACTAATTGCAGTTGCAACGTAGGTAATGTTCTTTTATCCAACAACAAATCTCTACGAAAATATAGGTAACCTATGTCACAAAGGTTTTCGGAATTTTCTTAAATTTCAATTGCTGATTACTTGGTGATGTAGTTAGGCTACCACTGAAAATAGAAATTCTGCTGTTGTTGGTTAGTCAAATAAATAATTTGATTTTGTTCAAAAGTTTATGAGAATGGTATGAAAACGAGATATATAAAAGTATGTTTATAATCTAGTTGGACGAATGCCCAAACGTGAAATTATTAACTTTTATGCAACTCGCAATATTCTCATTACAATAATTTCTATAACAATAAAGAATTGTAATCAAACAGCTCTATGTTTGATCTTACTCAAAAACGGTTGCTCTCAAAATTCATCCCAACCAAGAGTGCAGAGAGTGAAGAAAAGTGCCATAATGCAGAATTGGAACTTTGATAATAATCTTAAAAGAGCAATATACCATTCAATCCTAAACAAAACCATCATCAAACACCCAAAAGGATTGACTATTCAAAACTTTCTTGGAAGTATTTAGTGGAATAATGAACAACAATAACGGAGAAGTGCAAAATCGGAAAATTGTAAAGACATATGTTAACATGAATGTTGGATAGCCTTGGACAAAATTGATTGCCATCGAAACACATGGACATTTTGCTGTAATGTAAGTGTTGATCATTCTTTACTATACTTGTACGTGCAAAAACATTTTTGAAATTGAAATCCCAAAAACTGTTGTGACATATGCTATTTGTAAAATTACTACGTTAATGAAGAACGTTATGTCTATTACACCTATTTAATCGAAAAATTAATAATTTGCTTTTTATTACTGTCTAACTTGTAGACAGGTATCACAAACACACTCTACAACACTGACAACGCATACATCGTTATTACATTTATACTACCTTACATTTAAATTGGCAACCAGGCATGGTGTATCAGTAGAAATGGTACCATGAGCAAGCTATATCGGTCCACCAACGGCAAGAAGTCTCAGGTAAGCAGATTTCTTGAAAATTCTTACTTTTCTTATTCAAAAATTAAGCAAAAAGGCTCAGTAGGGAGTTCAGCTTCCTCCTACCATCTTCCAAAAAACAAAAGTACTAAGACAAAGTTTCTAAGCAATAGCTACTTATGTACCAAAGGCGTAAACTAGGCGTTTTTAATCTTCGGCGTAATATTATTGCACGAGGGCTACAACAAAACCAGAGCCAAAAACGCTGGTTACACCTGCGATGTGTACAATACTTTTCGAAATTTTATTTAAAAAGGAAGATTCACAATATATAATAAAAAAGAAAAATGGAAATCTATCAAATAATTCTACGTATTCAAAATAACAAGGATATCAGCGGGTCAAAAATACTTACTTTAGTCTGAAAATGAGGTCTAAAATACCGCATTTAATATAATTACCATGCTACTAAGATCTGCACGAAATTCCCAGGTAGAAAAAATCTAAAAACAGCGCTGTCAAGTGTTTTTAACAGCGTTTACATGTTTATATCTCAATTGAGAAATAAGTATACTTGTTAATGTATTTCAAAATACCGTTGCCATGGTTTTGTCCCAAAACATTAACTAATTCATAATCATAATTCATACATAATTAAAATCTACAATTTGCATATCTAAGATAGATTCTGTAGTTTATTCCCTTAATCTTAGGTAAGACAGTGCCAGTTTTATAACAAAAGCTTCTTCACTGTTATGGAAAGTGTTATAAATAACATCACCTGGAAAGTTTGATTTGGTTCTAAACCAGAGGCTAAATTTATTACTACTTTTGAAATAATAATCTCCGAAATGAATTTGTAAATTAATTATTAGAAGGGCGAATCAAACAAAACAAATCTTAAAAGCACGTGATCGCTGGTCTTCCGTTTGAAAGATTTTCTAGTAAACTTATGGTACTTAAGGCTCGTTTAGCCGATCAGACCGGTTGGGCTTTTTGGTTAGTCAAGATTTCCCAGTCGATCAAGTTTCTTGGGCTCTACTAAAATATGATTGAGCTGTTTCAGGACATGCCAAGCTTACTTCAGCATGAAAAATGCTCTAGATGCCCCCCAAAACACACTAAAGATGGCCAAACGTAAGCTACAGCTTCCTCTTGTACGGTATCGATTTTTAACTCTAGATCTAATATACACTAAACAAAGCAATCTGGCTCAGTCCTGTAGCACATGGTATATCCACAGAAATGCCCTGAAACCTTTCTACATACTCATACGGAAATTCGAAGATTTCATAAAATTACAAACAATGATAAATAATGCAGTTAATGAAATTTATTTACAATAAATAGTGGAGAGTTCATTAACATTAAAAGATTCCCAGATTATTAAAAGTCTTTTGTTAACATTATTTACAATCTTCTTAATATAATCAACTCTGTACATTATTAAAAAGCGTTTCATATTTATAGTGATTAAAGAATACACAAATTTGTAGGCTAAAAATAAACCACGTCATTAAACATAAAGCAATCTAAAGCATTTTCCTAATGATTTACAAAAGTGGTTAGTTAAGAGGTAGTGTTTGCTCTAGAAAGCCGGAAATTGAAGGAAGAAGAAACCAAACACCGCTTGTCATTAAAATGTTATGTAATGTAATTCCACTTCCTCTTTCGTTATTTTTATGTCGACCTTATTTTCATACCTGTAAATTCTAAAGGACTCAAATAATGATACGTAGACATATTTGCATTTTTTGTTTAAACAATTGTTTTTTGTTACCATTACGTTAATAACAAACATAGTTAGTTTGCATTTCCATAATTATATAGTATAATAAAATTAGTAAACAAACATACTTACAAAAATAATAAAATTGAAACAGCATAGCAAATACTTTGCTATACAAGCACCACAATCGTAAACCATTTTAATGGAGTCTTCACTGTCTTAATTATGTCGAAAAATTATTGATTTCCTTGTTGTAATCTGTAACAAAAATATCATCCATTAGCTATGATTATTAAGTATATGGAAAGTAGAAATTTTCTCAAGCTCAAATACGGTGGGTGTGTAAAAAACGGTAAATGTGTAAATATTACTTTGTTTGCTTTCTAGTGGCATTAACCCATTTTGTTTCTATTTCGTATCTAAAGATACGAAATGTATTTCTGTTCCTATTTATTTTCAATACCACAGTTAAAAATAAAATAGCTATTTTACGTGGGCTAACTACGAGATGTTTAAAAATTTAGATATCCTTAAAACCATTTTACGAGTTTTGCTGAATAATGCTCACTTTTAATTCATGGTCAGTGAGAAGCACATCATTTTGTTTAAATACTGTTGTGAAGAAGGTGTATTTTTACTGTGCCTCATTTGGCTGGCATTGTGTATCACAAACTATTCTAGGTATATGCACCCTGTCTCATTTCTATAATTCCAATCCATTTCAAATTTCTAGCGTTTTCAAAGTTAGATTTAGATTAAACGTATTAGCTAAATACATATATGGTTAATTAGTTAACAGCAAACCAAAAAACAACAATAATCTAATGGGAGTAGCACAATAAGGTGTTGTTACCAACACGACAAAAATTTAGCAGGAATTATAGAAACGAGACAGAGTATACCGTGGTACACATTTATGTGCGTACTGTATGCAAACTCAGAATAGGTGGAGTAATTTCATCTTCGTGTTATAGGCTGTGCTGAAATTGCCTGAATATTCTTTTAAAGTCTTTATGCTCAACGGTAAGTATAGCGTTAAATGTTAGCACAGAAAATTAAAAACCAGTTAAAACATTGCAATAATTCTTTATTAGGTATTTCAATTCAGCCACGTAGCTTAAAAATCAACAAAAACCATGTATGAATTAGAACATACAAAGTGACTTTTGTGCTTGAACCATATCGTACAAAAATATATGAAGAACAGCAGAAAGGTACGCAAAGTTTCTCTTGCTATTATAAAAATAGGAATCTACAATATGGTAAAGCTACGGATTTCCAAATGGTGGCGGTACCCGAGCAGTTGTTAACTTAATTAACGTTGTTAGAATTCTATGGGGTCCCGAACGCACTTTTACACTGGAAAACACAAGTATCCAAGGATTAGTTTCTCCAAATCTACAAGAGCAAAGGACATTGTAGACCACTTTTTCGGAAATAATTCTGGGAAACAAACAAGATTTCAAAGATTTCTAGGGAAACAATTTTTCTGGTGTCTAGTGCAATACTGTGATAGTATTCTTTATGCTTTGATATTGTTAGGTTGTAAAACTGATATCGAGAACGTTTAGTAAACAAAAGAATAACAAACGCTTTTTCGTGTTAGATGACGAGAATCTGTGTGTGTGAAAATGCTCTCTTAGGTTTAGAAGTACTGTTTCAAAATTTCATAAAAAGGTTGGCGACAAATGGAAAAAACGGTAAGTCCACGAGTTGCTTCCCAAGTTGCTTACAAAATTGACCAAAGAAACAAAAATAAGATAAATTAAATTTTTTTTAAAAGACTAACCACTGATTCAAGGGTGGTAGTAAACATAAGCCAAGTAAAATGGGTGAGTTACAAACAAATAGTACAAAGTTTTTTAGCTGCAGTCCTTGAAAGAATTAGCAAGATATCTACCCAAACTGCATAGTGAAAGATCCTATAGCATTGATAAACAGTGAAAGAAGAACATTAGTTTGTAGGTTTTTGGCGTGGTTACTACATTGGATTATCATGTTCTTCCCCCTTAGTAACGCCTTTCCTCTTTCCATTTCTCTCAACATAGAAAGGTTTTATATTTTGGAAGATGCTGAGTGACTACTACATTCCATGCAACTGTAGCTTTAATTCCATTAATTCAAACAGAAGAAAGACAGTCTTAGAAATGAACCATTTTTATCAAGGATATTAATTGCAGTGCATAGAGAAAGAGTACTGCTAGTGGCAACAATTAATCAACCAAGAATATACATATTGTGTTTAAAAACCTTAATTATGTCAATCAGATGTTTTAATATTCCTGCTATTCGCAATAGGCAAAATCGATTTTGCCTACGATCCATCCAAGTACCACAACAAATTGCAAACTTTTCGATTGACCCGCCACATCAGCTGAAATAATGGCTTATTTTGCGTTATGATATACAAGGTGTTGTAGTCAGCTTATTTACTTCAACTATTAGTGAGTACTTTCAACTTATTATTAACAGGATTGAGTCACTATTTCCCTTGAAAATGAAAAAGCGGTCATTGGGTTCTGTTCTCAGGCTTTGGGCACGCTGCACTGCGCTGTAGAAACGCAAAATCTCCTTTGCACTTTTGCAACCTGATCCATCTCTACTTGTATAAAACTACATTAATCAAATGCAGAATCTTTATAGGTAAGGTAAGACCATCCAATTTCATGTTTTTTTCATTATTATGGATGAGTTTCCACAGAAATTGCTCCTCTATTAATAACAGAATGTTTAAAAATAATCAGGACAAGAATGGAAATTATAGTTCAGGTAATCACCTAATTCACCGAAAAGCCGCCGAAAGAAAAGCTATGATTTGAAAAACCTTTGTGCGCCACTAAGTAGGTAGGTATGCCAAATATCTTATCAAGATACGTATAGCAATGTGTGGTGGGCAATAGTGCCATTAGGAAATTTTCCTCCATTAGAAATATCTCCGGAAAGTTTGCGGCTCTCTTATAATGTTGCCAAATACTGGAAGAGTTGCTAGAAACAAGGAAAGTTATGATCGGGTAATGAATCATCCACCAAATGTTGATTAATTGTGCCCTGTGTCTGCAGTTGAACATGTTAGTCTTTTTTTGTAAAAAAAAATAAATCCAAAAAAGTGTACATTATGTATGTAATCGAAAACACGGGCAGATACCGACTCTTCAAATAAGGAATAAGAAATATTGCTGGAAGTATTGTCAAGAACGTTGCCCAAAAGGGGAATTTTTACAAATTTATCCTTCTAAGTTTATTGCTGGTTTTTTCGGCAATACTACCAAGTATGTTGCTGGCGTAAGAGTGAGTCGCTATTGCAAACCCTTCAAGCTCCAAAAAATAGTTATCATAATGTTTCTGTTTGTTTTTTAAATATCAGCTTTAGTTTACACATTTACATCAAACAAGACCAAAGCTTCAGCAGAAATCTCGAAGCTCATCACCTTTGATTTAAAAATGAAAAATCTTCAGATAGACCGTATATGTCATGTTTTAACATTTTTCTTTGATGTTCTCAATGTGTTGATAGAAACCTTTTAGCATCAATTTCGAAACATCATGTTCTTCACTTTGTTGTTCTTTCATTATTGTCTTTTTATCAACTTTTCTAGATTTTGAATAGCTATCTCTCAAAATTGTTTTGTTTGACAAAGACGGCTCTTCTTTCATCAACTACACTTTGACCACTGCTTTCTTCTGCGGGAAAATTACACCATAATGAATACATACATATAAAACATACTCACTTATTAAATTCCAAAGTTACAGAGGTGTAATTATAATCAATGTTAGAATTTTGACCATGAAGTATGTCATTGTAAATATTCCAGTAACCAGTTTAATACGGCGAATGGAGCTGCTAAAAGCAGTAATCCATGCGATATTATAGCTCATCATGCGATACATACTTCAAATACCAAATAGTATAAAGAACTCAAGTTATAAATTGGCATATTTTCTATGTGGGATTTATGCAAGCGACCGAATGTAAATGAAAGAAGGCTTTTTAATCGACATCGTAAAAAATTCTTTTATGATTATATTTGAAAGACTTGAAAGATAAATAGTTGGGAATGTTTTCGGTACTCCCCTACTAAGAAATTCGCTTAAGAGATTCTTTATGTTATTGTTACGTTATAAGCACAAAGGCCTAACATCTGCTGACGTTCTCAATCTTATCGATAAATAGTTTATTGATATAAAGTTCCGCTATGTTTTTATTCACTGCCCTGTTAGTTTTTGAACTGCGTTTAATTGTCAACTTTAATTATACTTTCTACTACATATTACAGAATACAGAATAAATAAAAATAGGTTTTCGATTTCAAATTACTGCTATTAACTCTTCAGGTTATAATTAACTGGCAGGCAAGATTCCTAAAAGTCAATGTAAAATTTATCTTTATATAAGAAAGCAATCAATATCAGAGCAAGGACTATTCGGAATGTCTTGAAAGGTATGTATAGCATAATCCATTGCAATGGTTACAGTACTTTTCGAGAAATATTATAACAAATATACCATGCCAGCTGCCGATTACATCATTATTAATTTTTAGTTTTTCTCTGGAGGTTTGTGTTACGACTAAAATGCATTACTTTCTACTTTTGTTCATTAATTCTAGGCGTTGGATAGCTTGGGATAGTCTCTGTACGCACAAAAAACACGGATCTATGTGTATAAAACAAAGTTGCTTCTCTACATCTACGTCAAAGTAGTTCTTTTCCACAAAACGGATAGTTAGGAAACTGCCACTTTCAACCACGGACATAATTACTTCTAATCAAAGTTGAAAATTAAATTAAATAGAAGGGAAATAGGGATGTGTAGTGGTCTAACACATGATTTCTTTAGGTAAAATTAACTTCTGTTATCTGTGTTTATTCGATTACTCTTAAATCTTTTGTTCTGGGCCGTTTCCGGAAACAAAGGTATGAAGAGGCTTACCTTTAATTGTTTAGTATAAAAAGTTAATAAATTTAAAATTGAAATGTGCGGAACAAAACAAAATCAATGTAACAATATCGCACTAACATGCGTTGCAACAACATAATCCTACACAGCCAAAGAAAAACGGTTAAAAATTTCCCCTAGGCTACGAGCCTGCTTTATTTGTTATAAATTTTTTCATGATCTTTAGAAAGACGATAGTTTATGCATCAAGGAGTTTTAGTTTTTATTATTTTTTTATTTCTATCTGAAAAACGTATACTTCTGAAAAGCTTGGATAATAAAATAAAAATGGCAAAAAAACTGTAACTGCATGCCATATCTCAGCAATTTCTTTTATCACCAGTGGATTTGTCTGGAGAAATTATAATGTAACTGCTTGAATATTCTTTCTGTACATGATCACAAATATTTTGCAGTAAATTATGTTTGTAAGTGGACTGCAGTAGTTGTGTCGTACAAACTTGAAAATTCAAAGTTATGTGATTCTGAAGTTTAAACGACGATATTGCTTCTTCAAAAAATAGCAAAGACTGTTAGAAATGTGAGCAATGAAGTCCCTGTGAAATTTCCCAACAATGCATTTACAACGGAAATCATTATTCTATAGGTCGGCTATTTCTATGACATGCTATTGGTTTTTTCTACTGTAGTTAGCTAAAAACTCTGACAAATGTCATAATTCAAAATGACCATCGACTAGATTTTGTTCTTAACCTAGTCATCAATTGTCTAAATTGAGCACCATAGCCCATCCTATGATCTACGATTGTTTGGTGCTGTTTAGGAGGATCTCTAAAAGCTTAATTGGTTATTATTTCTTAACAATTGTCAATGGTATTATTGAGAGCAAATGATCTACTCTATAGTATGTTGTAAAGACAATATTTATGTTAAACAGAAAATAAGATTGTATTTAACGTTTATCAGTACTTAGCAGAGTATTTAATCAGAAATGCTATACATTAGTAAGGATTTCATACAATACAAGAAAAAATAAACCTAAAGATGATTCCAAAAAACCGTAACATAAGAATGTCGTAGTGTCAAAGGCTGAAAGAATTACTTAGTGTTAGACTACAAACAACTGATTTATCGGCAAAAAATAAATTTTTTCAGTTTTTTCCAGATATCTGAGAAACCAAACAAGATAATTAGATTTTGTTCGTACCATATTATTAAGCAACAAATTACACTGTTTTTAATTTAAATAAAGCTGTAGTTCTTTAAACAAATAGTATATCCAGGTTGAGAAAGTTAAAGTCGAGTACTCTGTATATAAATTAGTGCAAGATTTCCTTTTTTCCATCGAAGGTAGACGCCATCGCCAGTTTCCAAGGGTAAATGGCACTGTATTCATTATCTGGCAGGTTAGGTACATATTCTTCTGGTGCCTCAACTAGATATGTTTTCATTAAATTCTATTCTGTAATGATCTTTTAAAAGAATCTCAATAAGGTGATAGATCACATGATCTGTTTTAATGTTTATTGCTAAGTCAGTAAAACTGCAGTTGTCTTCTTTGTAATATATAATAAATTGAAATAAGCTTGTTTTTTCTTTTTTTTCCCCACAACTATAACAAATAAGCAATACCTGTTTAGTTGGTATCTTACTATTGCTCCAAATTGGCAAGTTTATTCTAGCTTATCCCCTAAAAAGATTCTTGATCCTATTTTAAATTTTAAGTTATTAATTTTACCTTACAACCGTTCAACAAAATATTCAGTGACATATTAAGATTCGTCACCAGCATTGTTAATAAACGGTTTAGGGACATTGCCCTTAAGATAGAAAATCTGAAATTTTTTTCTGTATGACAAATCGAAACAAAATGTAATTGTTTTTTAAGGTTTTTATAATGTTGGTGCTATTAGACAAATTAGGTCATAAGCTTGTACTGTTAAATGTTTTTTCTTGAATTTGAATTGTACTGTAATGATTTTCTAACAAATGACTCAAGTCTTCTTCCTTGATCTTGAACATATCTTCTGACGTCACATAATGGAAATTCAAAGTCTAATGCATAAAATTTATTATGAGCCCTTCTCTTATAGAAATAAATTAGAAGAATCAAGAATATTTTACATTTCCTATGTTCGTAATGTTTAGATAAATGCGAAACATGCAGATCTAATTGTATCACATATACCTGTAAGTACCAAATTATCATTACCATCAATTACGTTATAATGCAATTTCATATATGCAATTTCAATAGTATTTCAATCATGTTATACTTCATTATGAAATCATCGACCAAATATACGCGACCTCCAATATTTGTATTGGTCTATAACATTAAGAAAGTTACTTTATTCTCATTGTCAGCTGTAACACTGTTAAAACCGCCACTTAAAATTTTTTTATAAACAAACAAAACCATCTTAACGCGCCAATGATTTTACAGAAATTGTTATACTATGGTGTTTTTACCAAACTTACTGGAACAGATTGAGCTAAAAGATACTTTTAAATTTACTTACTTAAATAAGAACAAAATATAGTAATTCTTGATAAGTAAAAACCGATTTATGTACAAAAATAAACTCTACTATTATGCTCACTAATTGGCTTAACTGTCTATAAGATAATTTGATTAATAACTATAGCACTTAAGTAAACCAGTTTTTGTCTTTCTTATAGAAAACGCTTCTATTTTCAATTCATCTTCAATTATATTTATTATCGTGGGATGTGATCGTTATAACTCATTCATGTGTCAAATTTTATGGGAATTGGGAATCTTCTCTCACCTACTGTTTTTTGCAATTTTTTAGGTTAAAACTTCTTTGTTTAATTGATTTACAAAAATTACAACCTCAAGGTTTATATTACACACTCTAAATTCGAGGTTGTATTTACACATAGAAAAGAGACACTTTTTCGGTTATATGACCTCAAACAGGTGGCAACCAACTCTGAATCATAATTAATAGAATTTACTACTTTTACTTTTCTGTCACTATTTTAAGTAGTTACAATTTCTATTTCGTTTAACAAAATATCAAATAATAATACACGTAGGAAAATCTGGGTATTTCTAAATTTCATGTTTTCCACTTTTATGGGTAAAATAACATTAACCTTGATAATTTTGCTTTACAATGAAAGCAGGAAGTTATTCAAACATCAACAATAGAGGAAGTATGGGCTTTTCAGTTATCTACATTATCCGTGAAAACATAATTACAAACTAAGGAAAGAAAAGAACATTACATTTGGGAAATCTATGAAGAAATCTTAAATACTATGAAATGCATTTCGTTAGAATGGTCTTGATAAATACTACGCTACATACCGTGGAATCTTCATCAGAGTGAACCGTACAAAAACTAATTAATTAATTACAAACAAAGATAGTGATATCTTGCAACTATTTAAAACAAAAACGCATTAAAAAAGTTTATTAAAATATTTCTTTAGAGTTTAGTTCAAGATTCTAAAGAACAGTCAGCGGTTACTCTTCGCGGGTTCTTTTGTTTTGCGACATTTTTGTCACGGTCTTTTGCACCTTGTATGGTAGCAATTACAATGCCTACAATAATGTTTGATACGGACATATGATTCACTCTTCTTGTCGTTTGCGTTAATCATTACACGTAAACATGTGTGTATTGCTAGATTCAAAGAACACGACGACATGGTTTTTAAAACCAAGCAAATTTAGAGCAAAAAGTAATTATTAGATATTCTTGGAAACAAAATGGTATTATTTAATGAATATTCAAGAAATTTCAATTTAGCATTTAAAAATGATTAACAGATTTTTCTAGGGCCTTTTTGCTTTCCCATATTACACGTTTTAACAAAATCGACAAAGGCTACAAAGCGTCCAGAACATCTCCGAAAATCGTTTGTTCTCTACTTAGGTCGCCTTAGATTGTATGTAAAATCAAAGACAGGACCACCTACAATTAAGCGACTAAAAATAGCATCAACGATTAGATTCAGATGTCTTAATAGAAATCATAACATTAGAACCTCACACTCGAAGCAAATTAAATATTTGGGCGCAATATCAATTACACATAGACAAGGAATAAGATCAACCATAAATACATAGAAAGGTTAAAAAGATCTTAGGATTCAAATTCGTTAATACCAACATCATCAAAACCATTGATACTGAAAAAATGATTACCTGAGAACTAACAGTCAGAAGCACCTAATTGTAAGATCAGAATAGTCATGACAATAAATCGTGCTCTTGAACGCTTAGCAAAGAGTTGTGAAAGAAAATATGGCTTACTCGAACACATCTAAACTTCAGAAAACTACAGTACTATAATACACATAAGACACAGATGAAGGCCTACCAATTATCATGAACCAAAGAAGGCTGTACTGAAAGAAGCAATTGTCATTGAACTGAAGAAGCAAGCAGTTAGAAAAAGGATTTTCAACATCTATAATTGGCAACCCTTCAGAAAAAATGAACGTTGTCGTTTTAGATGAGGTAACTATTTATATTATATTATTACCTGTTGGAAGTTCCAGTGGTAATTATTGATTGTTTTGATTTAGTTTTTGTTTTGCCTTTATTCAGAAGTTCATACTAATCAAATTCCTTTTGAAATCTGCACTTGTTTCTAACCTACAGAAGCCCTTTTTCATAAAATCAAAACTAGGATCAGATTGTAACTACATAATATAACCTTTACTGACTTTTCATCACCAGACGTACAGCCACTGCCTCATCAAACAACAGGGTATTTCAAAATCCTGTCCAGGCATGGAATTCTTGAAACTATTAAAAAACAAAGTCGGTTTAATTGGGGAAAAGTTGCTTATTTTAATGCTCATCAATAATCTGAAAACAAACGCAAGTTACCTTAATTTGTTCTCAAAATAACTTCATAAAATGGAAACTGTTGATTTCCTTTTTTTCGGATGTTAAATCTTTCTCGGTAACTAAATGTTGGCATGAAATTCGTAACCTATCCGTTTGAAATGAGTTTTTAAACAATTAAGCTTTAAAGCTTAGTTCATACAAGAATTAATATTATACTCAATGCTGTTCAATTTCAATTGATGTTATGTCATAATAATTGTATTTAGTGGTTGTTTCTTGTGGGTTTTCCTGTTAACACCTCTTAAAAGTAAATAAATAAATAAATAAAATAATAAACTGCTTCCTACAATATATGTAAATGTACATCACACATTTTTGTTAAATTAATCCTCTTCTATGCATACGCATTTTATATTTTCCATTGCAGCCCACTTTGTCATCATTTTGAAAAGTTATTTACTTTTTGGCACCTCGACTCAATATCATAACCAAAGCCACCCTCTGTCAGGATAGGTTACTCAATAGGTTTCATCGTTTACACAATGTCGTTTGATATTAATCTAACTTTCCGCTCCATAAAATCTTCATCAGGTTTCATGACTATCATCTTTGTAGAAGCCAAAAAAGTGCCAAGATTTAATAAACTAAGAGATTATGATAAAGAAATTTTAAATTTATACGGAATTCCCAAGAACAAAGAACCTATTCATATACATATGTGGTTGAATATCGACTTGTTAGTAAGCAGTAAGCATCCTGGATTTATTGATTTATTTCTGTAAAATAATTGTATGGGAATATTTATATAGATTTTATGATGGACAGTCTTATATTTTGGCATGTAAATTCTAACAATTTAAATATATTTCATAGCATTGAAAATGTCCACAGATATTCCATTTTTTATTATCTTTGGAAGAATACTTCAATCAAATTATTACTGCATAGAAAGAAGATCAAGAAACTAAAGCTGTAAGTTCCTTTCCAGCTTTCCTTTGTCTTTAGGGCCCTGTTAATCATTTTCAGATTATTCTGATTGAATGAAGTGTATCACTGACAAGCTGATGGCTAATGCATATATTTGAGCATTCACTGTAATCAATTAGTATACCTATAGAAAATCGCTATTAGTATTATCAAAAATAAATGCAACCTTTTAGATTTTATTATTCCTTAAACTGTACTTTGGAGTCACCGTTTACCGGGTAGTTAACATTATTGTATGATTTCTCTAATAAATTATTCTTACAGTCAGCACCTTCATTATCAATTTATATAATAATAAATTGTATGCAATAGTCAAAGCCAAACCAAGCGTTCCAATTTCAATACCTATCAATTAACGAAAATATATTAGATGGAAAGTATTCATACCTTACATACATTAATATGCACTTCATGGATGTAATAAAATTTCTTCGTTTTCTCAAACGTATTTCTTCATTACGAAGTATTTGAATATACGTGAATGTTTTCTTAAATTATTCCATAGCACGACACTTTCCCCCATTAGGATCTCCGTCTCTATACTAATAAAATTTTAAAACGCAGGAAAGAAATGCACCTTTTACTTTCAAACTACTTTACTTTTACAAAATTCAAGTTCACACTTGCAACATTTATAATAATTACAATAATACAATTAACCAGAAATTTTTAAGGCTTGTTTCTATTAATTTTAGAATAAGGAAGTATTATGTCAAATAACAAGCAATAATGCCAATTTGTGAACTATTCAAGCATTAAAATTCGTCTGATTAAATTAAAATAGTTACAAATAAAACTAGTTTTCGAGGTTTTATTATTAAAAGTTACTGCAACATTAATCATCCAGTCTAATGAACCTAATTGTATTTTTAAAGTGTAATCTTATTTTTAAATAATACAATAACAAAATAGTAGCAACCGCTAACGGCTACTCTACAAACTTATCAATTAGATAAACAGATTGACAATCAATCAATTTATTAGCGTATAAGTTTATGATATTGTTTCATAGTCTTGAAATGGCATCTTGAATGAATTTGTGTACTAGAAAATAACTTATAAATCAAGCAAAAAGTAGCAGTTTTTAACACAGTTTTTGGGTGTCAAAAGTGATTTTTTTAAACACTATAGCAAACTGCTCTTTCCGGCACTTGTTATCTAATTTAATATTTAGTTATACTGGGGGTTACGTGTAAATGCATCGTTTGGCATTTTGGTTTTAAAAAATTAAAGAATTAGTTTTAAGTAAAATTTCAGCCATTGCAAAACTTGGAAATAAATATTAATATCTCAAAGTAAAAAGCATAAATTAAAAGGCTAGGCACAGTCCTATTACAAGAAAATAAAAGTCTGAATAATAAAACTATGAAAAGTAATTTAGTAAACGTTTTGACATCTCTTACTCTGACAAGACAATAATTAGGAAGGTATCCAGTAATACATAGATCAATCAAACCAAGACCCAATGGAATTCCTAGTTTAAACAGTAACGGGTAATCTGGATTATTGGATTATTTTAATTTTTAAACCATATAGGATTCTATTAAGTTAGTTAGATAAGAAAATAAAAACAAAAAATTAACATTTTCTACCATATCAAATTAGTATTCTGTTTCAAGAATTATAAACTAAACACTGCAATGATGATTTTAAATTGCCTTTGTCCAGCCCAAGGTTGGAAAGAATTATAATTTAAGAGTTTGGCAGTGAGATGGGCATGTAATTACTTACAAGTTATTGTTCTTATAATAACATGAAGTTTCTGACCTTTGCAAAATATTCTACAAAGTGTTAAAATTCTACAGGGTTAGTTTGATAATAAGTATTCAAAAAGAACTTTTATCAATAATGTTATGATCTGACCGTACTAATTTAGTATGTAAAGCATTAAAATTGCATTAAATCTAGCACACATACCTTCCAATACCTTTTTTTCTAGTGCAACATCTGGTTGTTAAGTACGGCTTATTATAGGTCAAAAAACGTGCTTTGTATTTACTCAGATATCATTATACATAATGACAGACATTTTAAAGATATTTCTGCTCTTGTACTATATCATTAAATTTCCTTTTGTTTTTACAATTTCTACGACAATTAGTCACTGTAATTATTTTGTCGAAAGTGCGAAAAACATCACCTTGTATATGTTCATTTTTAATTAAGTAAAAGTAATAAAACAGTTTAATATTGTTTACAACCTTTCGCAGATATTTTTAGAATTATTCTTAAAAGACATTTCTCTTAAGAATTCTGCTAAAACATTCAAGTGCATTTTATTAGTTTACTAATTTATAACAATAGTTTGTCGTTACCATATTTAATTAGATAGAGACTGTATAAATAAACCGGAAACGGTTGTAAAAATAACCTTCCTCTTCAGTTGTGGATTGAAAGCTTGATGATCTATTCAATTCAAATTACCAAACAAAATATCGGTATATAGCCTGTAATTTATAGCAAGAACGCAAAAAATTTTTCTAGAAGAATCTGAAGACAACTAACGAGCAAGAACACCAAAAAGGGAATAGGGCAAATGGTTAGAAGAAATGTCTAGGTGTCAAATCCATCAATTCTTCAAAAAGTTCTAAAAGAGAGGCAATAGGCGGTAATAACTCGGCAACATAAAGGAATAACTGACAATATACGGTAATAACTCGGCAATATACGGCAATAATTCCGTTTCTCTGATTTTTTTTGTGCTAATAACATTATCCTGCAATACGCCAATATATCGTATACGGCAATACTAAATATCAGCAATAAAAATAAAGTAGGTTTGCCAGAAGTCTCATATAATACGGAGTTGTTCCGTATTTGATGTCGTTTTTTAGCGTCCCGTATTATGCTTGTCGTCTGAATGTCCCATATTTTAACTGATGCGGAGCCCGAAGAGAAGCCTCTGTGGCCATCTTAGGGTCCAAGAATTTCCGTGTTCGGAGGTCAAAAGGGCCTTAGTTGTTATTATTTTAGATTGAGCCCACTGTGTTCGTTTTGGAATCCGAAGTAGACCCACCGTGTTCGGAGCGTGAAAGAGACGTCCTCCACGAAAGCACGTTCTCTGCTTTTTCGTATTGTCCCGTATTTCTTTGTACAAAATCTGGCAACCCTAAATACACAATAAAGGCAACAATAATGGCCATATTCGGCAATAAACGCAATAACTTTGTGTTTCGGTTTTCTTTACTGACAATAACATTATCGTGCAAACGGCAATGTATTTGACAATACGCATATACAGCAATATAATCGGCAATACGGTAATATAATCAGCAATATAGAAATATATTCGACAATACTTGTACATAATTCAGACCAGGAAGTAACACTTCGGTTTTAAGTTTAGATCAAGTTGTGGTGGATATTTTAGCTACTTATACTCGTACTACAGACAGAAACGAGAGTTTCTTCCTCAATCTCTTTTTTTATTTTCTTGTGATCCCCACTCCGCTTCCTACACCCAAAAATTGATTTTTTTTTCTGGATTTATTTTGAAACAAGTTAGATCGACGATCTTTACTGTTGAATTAGATATAGAACTTAATTCAAGATAAGAATGGGTAAATCAGCTTACTATCAACAGTTAAGAGTTTGGTTGTATTACCAATTTTGAAATCTTTCCACATTCGTTCAAAATACTCTGTTTGATACCGTAACTGTTTTTTTAATTCGAACATCAGATTTTACTGACAATTTCTTTAGCAACTTTTCGAGACAGCAGTGTTTTTATGCCGAATCCAAATCTTATATCAAACTCTACCTCCGACTTGGATCAATAGAAATGGAAAACTGTGCAGAATTGAAAGACCAAGAACCAAAACAGAATTTCAACAAGAATAAAAGGAGAATCGGGAGCAAATAAAATTTTAATTTACTAAGGTGTTAGGCATGATCGATATGAGAATTAAAGTGTTATTAGATTACTAGTCACCCTGTGCGATTCTTTTATAATTCTCATTTATCTTTCCAAAAATAGCGTTATAAAATTCTCGAACATCCTCTCTATGTTCCAAAATGCACTTTTAGTAAAGATAACAAATCATAGTTTATCATATCTGACCGTTTGTATTTTTGTCAAGCTAGATATCGTATATGAACCACTATGCGATGCGTCGACGCAAAGAGTAATAAAGACACACCATACGCACCATCCTAGAACAAACTTTCTGCAAAACGGAGCGATGCATGATATTATTTACGGGAGCGATTATGTTATCTAGAAATCTAGAGGATACTACACGAAACAAACGGATAGATAAGATACGTAGTGTGCAATCGCGTGAAGAAGTTGCTTTAGAGTAATATCAGTATTTGAGTAGAAGTAAAAGGCAATAAAAGAAAATACTTTTCAGAACGTTGTGTAACATTGTAACAAAAATGGTGGAAATAGATGCGAGTTAAAAGAATGTTAACGTAGGAAATGACAGACACTAGGGAAGGGGGCAAGCTTTCAATGTTTGCAAAAAGAGTCACCGAAGGATATTGTAGCTTTATATTAATCTGTATATCTAGGAATTTGTTATTGAGCATATCGTTTTCATTTTGATGTTCCTGGCAAGAGATTGTTGTAATGGCGAAGGGCAGATCCTTGTTATAGAGTTTGAGTTTTGAGCCCATTCAATGAAAACAGAAGCAGGTCAAAAGGCGACATTCTACATTCTTTAAGTCAAAAATGGTGTGAACATTGATTATTAAATTAAAACTAATTTTGATAGTACATTGTTTACCCTCTGTCGTGCATGTCAATATTATTGATCAGGTCACCATTCAAGTTTCTCAATAAATTGGTTTATATTATTTGAGATAAAGTTCGTGAACAGTTTCAGTTATACTTGGAATAATGCAGATTTACCTAACTGTACAAACTGTTTAAAGAAGTTACATGTTACACTTACTAAAAACTTTTTCTAACGCGCTATACATAACGAAACATGATTATAGAATGTCCAGATTATCAAGGAATATAATTAAACTATTTTATTACGTACATGAAAGTAACTCCTTATCGCCAGTGATAAGAATTAAAATCAATTAAGTTTTAAGGAGGATACGAGTATTTAGGATTTCATGTGATGTTTTATTACATCCTTGAATTCAAGGATTATGTTTATACATAGAAATCTAATTTTCAATGCAAAGGTAAAAATATTCAATTAATCACAATAGCAAGTGAGAATTGGATTTTTTTTAACTTCGCATTCTTATCAGAAGGAAAAGCCAAGACGTTTGAAAAAGCACCTATAATATTTCACAAAATGTAAATAAGTACATAAACATTTCATGTTCTATTTCTTTTCTATATTTGTGCACACCATAAATATGCTATTAGCATATTATCTGCAAAATTATCGCAAAAATAAAGTTTTCAACTTCTACCACTTTAGTATTTTCTCATTTCCTAACAATTAAGTAAGAGGCCACCTGTTGATTCCAAGTTTCATAAATTACAAAATAAATTGCACGATGGTTATTTTAGATTTGTATTGCATAAACGTGATTGAAGTTGAAGTTAATTCATTTATTCACGTATGTGCGAGTGGTTTATTGAGAAGGAAAAAGAATAATTCGGAGATTCACCAACCGCGAACCACGTTTTATGAATCACATGGCGGCTTAATAATTGTAATTTCTTTTCTTGTGGTGTACTTCCCGAGTGAAAAAATAACAATGAAATTTACACTGGGATTAATGACTGCATCAAATTATTATGAAAATTAACGCAGCGTTTTCCATGTATGATTCATCTGTATTTATCCTTGTTATTGTGCAATAATCACACTTATAAATAAGAATCCATCATAGTATATGAAGGTTCTTATCAAAGTATCACTTTTAGACTTTATTAATAACAAAAAACAAACATTAAAAACCAGAAAAAATTAATTAGATTTTGGTGCATACAATTCATATAAAACAAAACCAAATGCATGTGCATTAAAAAATACTCAATACATCCCTGTTATAGAGAAATCTCGTCTACCAGTTTCTCGACCGGTCTTCCTGCACCTGTCCAAGGTCTTGTAACACAATTATTTTTGACCTGTAGGGCGGAATGCCGTCTTTTTTTACTATTACTCTTTATTAAATTACTGAAGCAACAACAAGCTAAGTTTTAAAATATCATTCTTCTTTTTCTTACTACCTATAAGTTCTAAAAAATATCAAGCTTTTTATTTCTGTTGATACTCTTTACCGTTAAAAATTTTAATTGCATCCTGAAAGGAAGATCACATTTTGGAATGCTAATAATATGATTTTTTTGATAAACAATTTAATTATAGACTAATTTTTTATTGTAAACAAAAATGATTATAAAACGGTTGTTGACAATGGCCAATTATGCTAAAAGATTATAATAAAAAGCAATCTTTTACATTTAAATAATAACTATGGTTTGCTGTATGGGGTAAAATATTCTATAAATACCACATTATAATCCCATGAAGGCAAATCCAGGAAAGAACTTTTAAAATTTGTCGCCTACAATAGTCGCCAGCAAAATTCAATTGAGAGTACAGAGTAGGGCTTTACAAGCCTCGAATGTAATGTTAATATACGTTTAATTTCAATTTGTATTCACCGAACAACTGCATATTTATGTCGTTACATTAGTGTAATTACTTTAATAAACTTTAACTGCGTAATATAGATATATTTAATTTACAAAAATTCTTACCATTTAAATAACGACCTTTTGTTTAAAAACAGATTATCTCTTCTTTAGATATATGTTACAAAAACATTACTTTATGTTTACATAAAATGTGTACTTTTTATCTTACAAACTTGTAATGATGCACGTAACAATTTTGTTTACGCGGCGATTGCGAGTATAACTCCCCACCGATACCAAAGTCAAACTGAAGACTGAAACACATTAAGCGGAAGAATGAAATAGGAGGGAACTCAACACAGTGAACTAATCCAAGTCCTTTCGCACCGACTACAACCGTCCTTGAGTTATAGTACATTTATGTATGCTGATCTGTCGTATTTTTATACGTAACTGCTCTATGTATACATATCTTTAGTTGCTTTAAGTAATATCTATGTTTACATTTTGTATTTAATTCTTGTTACGCCCTTTGGTATGCTTGCAATTAAAATGTACGTCATAGAATTCTTTAAAATTATTGTTTAGCAAACAAGCGAAAATACACAGTACAATACGTAATTATATTTTTCACAAAGGAGAAGGTACGTTATGTTCGCACACTAACTTTTTGTCTTAATGTAAATGCATTTTTTACAGTTGTGACTTATTTTAAATGCAAATTCATAAATAAATATCTTTATATATGTTTGTAAATTGTAAAATCTAAAACTATCCAATTATGCATCCTCAAACCCAATTAAAAGACTTCTCACCATTGTGAATAAACGCATGAAATTCAGTTGTGCTCGGTTATACATTTTTAACGTTCTATAACAATAGGCAACACAACAAGCACAAGCTTATTTGCTGTGTGTTTGGCATCGAGTTCTAGCGTTAGATACTAAATAAAAGAATCCTTTTTCAAAACGAAAAACAAAGAATAAAACAGTCATGTCATATATACTCGTAGTAACAGCACTATAATATGTAGGTGTGATTCAGGAACACCCCTTTATTCTTATTAAGTTTTATTTAAATAAATTAATTTGATTTAACCCTTGAAGTTCATTTAGTATAGCAGAGTTACCTGCATTAAAATAGAAGTAATTATTTTTGTAAATTAGGTATGTTTTGCAGGTGCCACAAATATTTTGCTGCTTGTGTGCACGTGTCCTCTCAAAAATTCGCATTTTGCATTATACAGGGTGTCATCAAATTCGACCATTAGATTTTAATTTAAGGTTTATATAGCCCTGATTTTGCTTTCTTATCTAATTTTAGTTATTGGCAGCAATCATCCTACCAACAAACGGTGTTAGATTTTGCAAATAATTAAACAAAAAACACAGCATTTATAACAGATGTACAACCCAGAATAACTTAAATTAAGATGAAGCAAGGTTACATAAATAATATATAAGTACGTTAATGCTTATGACAAAAGTGAATAGTAAATAAGGCATATCAAGGAAGGGTTGCCATGATTGCATTTTGCCCTATTTGGCATGTTTAGAAAACCTTTTTATTCTACAATCAGAAAGTATATGTTGTAAATAGTCAAAACTCAAAACATTAGATTCTTTGAAGAATTCATTGAAGTTTAAATAAATTTAAAAAGACTCGGGATGACGTCACGGCGTCTGAGTGTTAGAGCTGTTTGATACTATGCTAAATTTTGTGGAAATCTTGTAAATGAATTTTTACAAAAACTTCTTTGAACATTTTTGGTACATTGTTGCAGTAAGTTGTATGCAACTTATCATGCATAACTTTTGATGTGAGCGTGCGCAGTATCAATCCATTTACAGCTGTTTGCAGTGACCTTTAATGCGACTTGTAAACATAACCTCAAATAATAGGCAAGCAAGCAGACGTGCAGACAATCAGCTGATGTCCGTTTGCGCATGGATGCGCTCACGTTTACTGCGCGTTTTCTGCAAGAATTTACCAATTTTTAGTACCTGTTCTATAAAAATCTTGTTACCAAAAATTTCTATGTAAACTTCGTTTGCAACAACCGAAAATCTTTAAAAAATTAATTTGCATCAAAGTTTATAGAAAATTTAGCATAGTGTGAAACAGCTCTTATAGTGTGTTCTACTGACTGATCTAGAGTACTCTGAGATTATGTCATTTGTTAACATGTATTGAATAATGACAGAGATACTCTCAGAGCACGGTAAAGCAGTCAGTCGAATCAAACTACACTATATTAATATTAGTATAAGTAGTAATACCGGATGTAGAATTGAATAACGCACCATACAGATTTCATTACAATAGTAAATCTTACAGCAAAAGCGTAAATAGGTTTTTTGTAGAGAAAGAAATACTGCATCTGCATATGCCGTTGCTTTTTACTTTCCTTCCGTAAAACTGAAAAAAAAAAACAAATAATAACGAAATATATCTAGTTTAAGAACAATCGGATATGCACAAAAAAACTAGCAATGTCTAGTTAAAATGATTCCAATGCATATGTGATTGTTGTAAAACTAGACGTTTTAAATTATTAATTTCTTCAGTTTCAAAAAGGAAATTAAAAAGCAACATATACAGATGCAGTGTTCTTTTTTCTACAAGAAACGTCTATACACTTTTGCTTTAAAATAATTAATGGAGCAAATAATTGAACATTAAAGCTTTACTGTTGAAATCTGTATAATTTGTTACCCGATTCTATACCCGATATAGAATTGCCAACTTTCTGTTCCTTCTCTATTGTTTTGACTTTCTACGAACAGTTCTATTTACATTATTCGGTTGGAAATGTCTACGTTCAACTGTCTTCTATCCAAAATAAGTACTAAAAAAATTGAAATGTGTTTATTTACTTCGGTAAGGCGATTTGAATTCATCTCTAAAACCTGACGTTTTTTGTTATAACTCTTGATCTAGTAAACCGATTTAAATTTTCCTTTCCGTAAAAGATTGCCACTGTTATTCCCTGTCCAACGATGTATCGCAAGTGGTGGGATGCCATTTAAGATCTTGAGGTTAGGTGCGCTAGGGCGAACATAGCAGCAACTTTTATTAAGTTAGCTTCGAATCTTGGTGTTCCCTTTCACATAAAAATTGACGTATTTCTTCCTGTTTAGATATTTTTATTTGTTTCCAAGATATAAACGATAGCAAGTTTTCATAATTACACACTGTATATAAAAAGTATGCATGTATGATGATTGCTACAAGGCCTTTTGCGTAAGGCGTGCACCACCACTGACTGTGAGATTTATCTTTGACGCTGAAAGTATTAAATATGTAATGGTTACGTCACTCAGTAAGTTATAGCGGTTGCTGGAAAGCTAAGAGCTGAATAGAACTGAATTGCTGAGTTTGGGATGGACTCATGGATCCGCCAAAAAGTCTGGGAATATGGGAAAGATTTTTATTGACTTGTCGAAAATTTGTGTCCGGCATCAGGTTTTGCTTGCTCCAAAACCAAAAATGATCTAATCAAAAGTAATCATGTGGTCTCCATTACCTTGAAACTGATTATTCCCAACTTGAAATTGATTATTCCCATCTTGAAATTGATTATTTCCAATTTGAAAATGATTATTCCCAATTTGAAAATGATTATTTCCAATTTGAAATTGATTGTTACCAATTTGAAGTTGAAAAGGTGTAGATTATCCACAACTCTCGGAGCAAATAATTTTTAATATCCCACCACGTATAACCAGAAATGTAGTTTTATTTAATCCTGCTTTCTGTAGAACTAACTCTCGTTACTCCTTTGCAATGAATCGCATTGTTATAATAGAACATATAATTGTAGATATATGTAATTCTGTAGATCCATTCCTTTGTTTATTAAATACTTTTAAAACGCATTTTAAAAAAATTAACAAATGATATTTGCTCTTTCCTTCCTGCAGTATATAAAAAGAAACAGTATACTTCTTTTCCCTTCAAAGATTTATTGTCAGTTATGTCTACTTAATCTTCGCAGTATACATGGGCTTTTAGTTATTTTAAACTATTACAATCTCTGTGTGCTTATAAATACTTGTAAATGTTTTTCTGTTGATTTATGAAAAATTTTTAATTTTATCAAATCTATTTTAATCTTGTTTTCACGTACGTTATTCATTAATATCCGGAAAAATAATTATCTTTTATACATTTATAAACTAATATTAACGTCAAATGCGCACATTCGTACCTTAATACAATGCACTTTTTTGGTTTTATAACTGTGAGTGTTTTTTGGGTTTTCCCGTCAACGCTCTTCTGCATTAAATAAACAAATAAATAAATACAGTATACGTTTTGTTTCGCGCATCTCTTCAATACAGAGTGAAAATTTCCGTTCCTCAAATAAAAAAATCTTGAACGTACTATACTACAAACGCTGGAAAACAGTATTATATGTTCTATAAATGGAGGTGAATTGGAATCATTTGAATTGACCTCGATGACTGGATCAGCGTTGGGCAGAGGCACTCTTTTGCATCAGGGACTTGCAAAATGGAGTTCCACAAAAAGGTTCCTGTTAGAGGACCAATATAAATTAGTTGATATAAGGGTTGCCTACAATAAGAGGTAATACAACTTTAAAAAGGAATATAAGTTATATTTCGTATGTCATATCTGTATTTGTATTTTATGAATTTGTTATTGTGTTTATCTAAAGAATATTTCTGAAATTAAAATTAAAATAAAATATCGGTCTTAGTTACACAAACACTCACTAGATTGAGCAACCTACACTGCAAAAAGAGTCCTCTACCCTACACTGCGGTGGATCGTGTATGCGGTGTATGCTGATGTATGACACGGATGACACGTCTTTACAAGGTCTTTGCCCTCTTTACCGTCCTTACCGATTAGTGGTATTAGTCGTATTAGTGCGTATGCGCAGTTAGTGTCTTCCGTAGCTTCCCAGGTATATGTGTTCTGTGGCCTTACCTAGCGCACATGCTTTTAGATAAATGAGGTTAACTTCTTTTACTGTTACATGAGCAATTTAATAAGTAATTATTAGATCTTTAGTATCCCGTTTGTGATTTTATTATTAAAATGGAGTACATACCTGCAGCTAATTCAGATCAAACTAAAAGAATGTAAGTTGTAACAATTAACTTTATCTTTTCTAGAATCTATTTCATTACAATAATAATTGTAGATTATGTTGCGAATGTGGTGTAGTTATAGAACCCAATCCATCAAATATGTGCGTTGCTTGTTTACGAACACAAGTTGATATAACAGAAGGCATTCCAAAACAAGCCACTTTATATTTTTGTCGAGGATGTGAACGATATTTGCAACCTCCCTCAGAATGGGTTAGCTGTGCTTTAGAATCAAGAGAACTTTTATCTTTGTGTTTGAAAAAACTGAAAGGTTTGAATCGCGTAAAATTGATTGATGCTGCTTTTGTATGGACAGAACCTCACTCCAAGAGAATCAAGGTATAATTTATTTTGTACAAGAAACTATACCTTTCTAAATAATCATTTTAATACTCAGGTCAAATTAACTGTTCATGGTGAAGTATTAGGAGGAGCTGTATTGCAACAAGTCTTTATAGTTGAATACACAGTGAACCATCAGATGTGCACGGATTGTCATAGATCGGAGGCTCAAGATTATTGGCGTGCACTTGTGCAAGTAAGACAAAAAGCAGAAAATAAGAAAACGTTTTATTACTTGGAACAACTTATATTAAAACATAAAGCCCATGAAAATACACTTGGTATAAAGCCTATTAATGGTAATGCTTATATGTAATTATTTTATTTTATTATAAATTCATGATTCTTTTTAAAATTCAGAAGGATTGGACTTTTTTTATACAACAGAAGTACATGCCAGGAGAATGGTTGAATTTCTAAATACAGTCCTACCATGCAAATACCAACATTCAAAGAAATTAATTTCTCATGATATTCACAGTAACATTTATAATTACAAATTTACATATTCTGTTGATATTGTTCCTGTATCAAAGGATAGTGTTGTGTGTTTACCTAGAAAACTAACGCAGCAGTTTGGTGGCATTTCACCCTTGTGTCTTGTATATAGAGTGACTAATTCAGTGCATCTTATTGATCCAACAACAGCACAAAGTATATTTTCTTTTTATTTAGTTTAATCTGATTTAATTTACATGTCACATTTCTATTTTAGTTGCAGAAGTAAATAGTAGCATCTATTATCGAAATCCATTTAATAGCATATGTAATCCTAAACAATTGGTGGAGTATATCATTATGGATATTGAACCAATATTGGATAAAGATCGTAAATATTTCCCTGGTCAAGGTGCTATATCATCTCGACATATTTTAGCTGATGTATGGATAGTTAAAGCTTCCGAATTAGGCATTAATGATAATACCATTCATGGCCGTACACATTTAGGTCATATTCTTAAACCTGGGGATTCTGCTTTGGGGTAATTTGCTTAAGTTAATGTCAGATCATGTCGAATAATTAATTTGGAAATTCTTAGGTACAACATTGAGGATAGTAATATCAATGATGTTAATTTTGATAAACTTGACAAGAGCAAGGTCCCAGATGTCATTTTGGTGAAAAAGCATTATGGTGATCGTTCTGCCAGACGTCGTCAAAGAATGTGGAAGTTAAAACATCTTACTGAAGAAGTTACTGCTTTTGATACTGAAACAAAGTTTGTATTTTGTGTATTTTTTAAGTAATACAACTTCAATATGTATTATAATTGCAGCGATTACAATGAATTCTTGGATGAATTAGAGGAAGATCCTGATTTAAGACAAAACATAAACATCTTCAAAGATTCATCCAAACAAATACCAGTAGATGCATATGATACAACTGACATAAATGGACCTCATATAACTTTAGAAGAAATGTTAGATGATTTAACAATTGAAGATGTGGAAATGGCTGAGCAATAATATGTTGTATACTGTAATGTTTTAATCAAGGAATTTGTTTTTTATAAGAAAAAAGCAAATAAAAGAGTATGATGAATGAAAGGGTTATTAATGCTGAATTTTATTAGTCAAATCATTATATGGGTTTACATTTAGATAGAATTCTCACTTCTGCTAATTCTTTTAAGTC
>VTPC01090038.1:0-60014 GCA_011009095.1 Ignelater luminosus
AAGTATTAGACATTTACACATTTCCTTAGTTGTTTAATTCAAACAACAGATGAATTAAAGAAATGAAATATTTTTAAATGCATTTCTTATTTGTTAAATGTCAAATAACTATTTTGGTGGTGTTTTGTCAAATTTCTTGCTGCATCAAGATTTTATTTGTCTTTTGTCTATATGATTTTAGATTTTACAACTCATAGCTCTAAATTCACTGAAAGGTCTTTATGAGTAATTCTTAATATTTCTGTAGAAGTAGAAAGATCTGAAGGTTTATAATGATGTTATAAACATATAATACAACTTACATCTTGCTTGACGGTTTGCTCTTGATCCTCACATTCAATAAGTAAATACCAGTATAAATAATTTGCTAATGTTGAATTTCTAGAGCATTTTTTAATTAAAAATGAAGCTAAATCATGCACTTCCTCTTCATCTCTTAAATTACTTTGAAGAGTATCAGTATTGGCAGAATCTGTATTTAGGTTAGTGTGTTGTGAATTTTCCATTACACTATCTGATTTATGTCCCGAATCTATATTAAGGACAGCATTTGAAGTGGTATTTACATAATCTGATTGATCACAATTAATGACTGTTTCATTAGTAACTGTGCTATTACTTTCTTTACTATCTTTCTTTTCCAATATTGCTTCCTTCTCTTCACTTAATATTGATTCCTTAGCACAAATTCTCTTATATCCTGCGAAAATAATTAATAGACATTAATATAAAAATATTTTTCTCCAGCAATTATTAAAACTAAGCCTTTAAGGCCCACTTTTACAAACGTTGGAGAACTTTATCGAAGGTATTATTGCCATGGATACAATTGCGAAAATGACAAACAACAGTTGTATCCATGACAATAATACCTTCGATAAAGTTATCCAACAATTGTAAAAGTGGGCCTTAATGATAGTTTAGAGGGTTAAAAATGGCATAGTATTATAGGAAAGCACAATAAAAGTAACTAAACTAACCAATCAACACAATAAAGCAATTTTCAATTGTTCAATAAATAAATCATATGATTTAACTGTTGCCATTAAATTCTAACCTCTTATTTATTAAGATTTACTGATTTGCAGCAGTCAGTATAAAAAATATTGTATGATGTCAAAATGATTTAGTTTGTTTGTAGTGTGACTACACTTGACTTGAGATCTTGTTTGGTAAACTTTCCTATTCACAAAATTATATAATATTTTTACATTTGCATCAATCATAAACAACTATTACATCTCATTTTGCAAAATAAATAACACATCACCTGCTTATTCTATATTTTCTTTTACTGCTACATTCAGCAATTACATCCCTGTTTATTCCAGTCTGTGATTTTTAAACACTTTTGAAGTCAACAATATTAGGTTGTCAAACTTAGGTGACAAAAATGGTTGCTGGAAGACACACAGAACATTGAATTGCATGATTGTGAATCCTATGTGGGTGAAATGTTCATTTATGTTTATGTAATCTGGTGATGTGTTTAAAACTGGCCGGAGTAGAATTTTTATTCATTTAA
This sequence comes from Ignelater luminosus, assembly GCA_011009095.1. Lineage (NCBI taxonomy): Eukaryota > Metazoa > Arthropoda > Insecta > Coleoptera > Elateridae > Ignelater > Ignelater luminosus. Next base: position 1,526 of record VTPC01090038.1, read on the forward strand.
ATATTTTTCATATTTAAAAAAAAACAAATTTAGTGTAAATCCCCATAAACAGTAAAAATATATTTCGCCTCTATTAACAACGCTTCCACAATTCGCTACACAATGAAATACAAGCATTTTACTTAAAAACCACCTACCACTTTTCATTTTCCCTATTTGCCAACACAAAAAACAAATGTGTGTCATCCAGCAGTTCTTACAATGTGCACCTTACATTTCATTCAACAATTTAATTAACTCTTCGGTTTTTCCACATAAAGTGAGGTTAGGCATGTATTTAAAAAAAGTAAGATTAATGGCTAAGTTCATTTGCATAATTACAAAGTATCAGAGTCACAGTATAGGACAGTAATAGACAATGAAGGAAGGAATAAAATACTACATTATTACTACTAAAATTGTTTATAACAATTTATATATGATTCCTACAAAATTTATGCTGATAGTATTGTCTTCTTTTCAATCCATATTTCACATCCGACAGTTTAAGGTTATGTTTTGAAAGAATAATATTGACAATGCATCACTGGGGTACAGTAAGCTACCTGTCTCTTTTTTATCAATTACAAATCATATTTTTCATCCTTTATTAATTGAAGTATTAGATATGCATTGTAGACATTCTACAAGAAATAAGTAAATTAATAGACGATGTACTATGTTGTATTGTGAATCCTTGTGGTGCAGGCTCTTTGTAACTAAATTGATATAACTTCATGTTCATTATTACAACACCTTTTCGTATGAATAATACAAATACAGATTTCAGCTTTTGCTTGGGGAAGTTCCTGTTGACTTAATTGGAAAATCAGTGATACGGATTATTATGGATGTGGGTTTGAATCCCACACGAGAACTGATTTTTCTATATGTATCTCCCTATTATTAACTTAAGAATTAATTGAATATTTAATGTTTTCTAAAAACTTTGAAGTTTGAGGAAAAGTTATCAAAATATAAAAGAAAGGCATGGTGACTTGGCTACTCCTCTTAGAAATGTAATAAAAATTCTTGAACCTAATACCCTCGACACACTGAGAGTTTAATTGTCATTAAAATAAATGACCATTTAGATAAATTACCATTTCTCTTGCTAGCAGACACACACTAAGCAGTATTAAAATTGTGAGTTTGCACGGTGAAGTGACATTGGCACGTGACAACTTTCGATTTTGACAAATAAAAACAACTTAACCTCGCTGTTTTTTCAATTTGAATTTAAATAGACGCAAATGGGTTTTTTATTTATAATTAAAAGCATTGTAATATAACATATAAAAAGTAAATTTCAATTACCTTGTAATATTATCACTTGTTGAACTCACAGAATGTTGTCGCATATCAGCTGAGTGTGAGCGACCATACACCCCATGCAATTCAAAAATTAAGGCGATGTTTACCGACAAGTGCAGATTGCGTTTCTCTAAATGACATCGGAATTTCAATCACCATTTTGTATAAATGGTGTTTTAAATGAACATTAAGAAAATGATGAAGTGACATACACCAAAATAAATTCCCAATTTAGGGTTAATGATCATTAGATTCTGTGTGTCAAGGGTATAACCTATCAAAATCCAATCATGCTCACTTATGGGTTTTTCCAGAAGTTTTTCATCTTTATCTGCACCTTCATTTCTTCTATACTCTTAGGTTGTCTATAGTCTATACTATTTATCAAATATAAATTAACATAAAGTAATCAATTACAGCAATAAGATACGATCATAAATGCTATTATAATCCTAGTAAACTATATACAGTAGTGGACAAAAAAAACGCACATACCCCATATTCTGAATTATTGGGTTTCTTGTTTTATATTAAAGCATTTGGTATTAAAATTTAATTACCTATAACATAGTAACCTCTGACCTATTTTGTTTTATTACAATCAAGTCTATATATATCCAAGAAAACAATATCATTGTTGCTGTAGTTGTAGTTGTTATTAAATCGTTGTGGAAATGGCTCCTTTAACTCCGCGAAAAAAAAGTGTTGCATTAGCATTACGGGATGAAGGGTGTTCTATGACGTATATTAGTGCTAAATTAGGTTGTCATCATTCTACTATTTCATGTTTAATAAGAAAAAAAATGATACTGGGACCGTGGATAGGAAAAAAGGAAGTGGAAGAAGATTTCTACTGACAAACAAGATCGTGTTTTAAAAAGACTGGCCATTAAAAATAGAAAAGCAACCTCCACTGAATTAAGGAAAAAATGGATAAAACATGCTGGTCCGTCAGTTAGTACAAGAACAATTCATCGTAGATTGTGTTCAAATAATCTAAAAGCCTATCGTCCAAGGAAGAAGCCTTTGTTGACTAAAAAAGATGCGTGCAGCTCGATTAAAATGGGCAAAACAACATGTCAAATAGACAGAAAGTCAATGGAATATGGTAGTATTTTCAGACGAATCAAAGTTTAATCTACACGGGTCAGATGGTATTCAATATGTGCGTCGTCGTCCAGGTGAAGAATTCCTACCAGAGTGTTTGAAACAAACAATTAAATTTGATTCATATCAAATGGTGTGGGGATGTATATCTAGTAAGGGAGTGGGTGATATTTATTTTTAAGAGGCACAATGAATGCTGAAATGTAGATAAATGTTTTAAAGGAACATTTAATACCAACAATAAAACGACATTTTGGAAGGTTGAAAAGTGGAATCTTTCAAGATGATTCAGCGTCGTGTCACATAGTCAAGAAGGTATTTTTTGCTATAATAATAAAGATAAAGCATTAATTAATAATTTATTATTATTGATTTACGTCTAGGTGCAAGATTTTCTTAAAAAACAAAAAGTTTCTTGCCTAACTTGGCCCGGTAATAGTCCAGATCTCAACCCGATTGAGAATTGTTGGTATGAAATGGGGCGAGCTATTACTGAAAACCATCCAAAAACTAAAGAAGACCTTAGAAGCACAATAAGACGTGTGTGAAAAACTGAAATAAGCCCTGCGTATATACAAAAATTGATATCTAGTATGCCCGATAGATGTAGGGCAGTTATTTAAGCTAAGGGTGGAAATACAAAATATTAACAATATATTTTTTATCATTAATATGGAGGTAAATGTTTGCTTAATAATCTTTTGTTATCAGTTTTATCGTTTTTATACCATATTCTGAATAATAAAATTTCAAAATTTGTGGTATAGTATTTGGTTATACACATAAACTAAGTTGGCTATGAAATGTTTATTTAGTAAGATCAAATTGTCAAGTACTTCACTGCAATCACATAGTATTGATAGCATTTACTACTTAATGATAGAAATATTTAAAATTTTAAAATCATTATTAAAAAAGAAAAGTTTTCCTGTATGTGCGTTTTTTTTGTCCACTACTGTATATGACATTATATTTCTTTATAATAAATTTATACTAAAACAAAGGAAAATATGAATACAAATTATGCAGAACCATAAATCTGGATGTTTTGAGATGTAGTTCCAATGTAAATCAAAATCGAGCAGTTATAACTTTCTCAAATATTTGATAATTTGTATCAAGGTGCAACAAAACCGAAAAACAGGTAGACTCTGATCTCTTCTTTTACAAACTCCCAAATGAAAAATTGGCAAGAAAGAATATATATGAATAATATCAAGAGAGAAGTGTAGAATGTGTTGTAATTTGCAAATTAAAAAAATTATTTAACAGTTGCAACAAGAAAAAATCGTTTTTGAGTTGTTGTATATAAACGACACCGGTTAATAATTAAAATAACTTACAAATTAATAAATAATGAAAAACGTGGTTTGTTATTAATAAAAAAGAAACAGATAGGATATGTCACATACATGTTCTCTATAAGTCTACAACACATTTGAGAATTACACTTTTAAGAGTAGACCTAGAAAAAATTTTAATCAAATGGTATTTATGCAAATCGAGCTACCATGAAATAAAAAAAATCCTTTATTAGTTTACTGTTTTGGTTTTTCAGTTAAGTATGCATCTAAATACAAAAGTAAACTAAGAACATCAACAATAATTTTGCAATTATCAGATAAACTCAACTACTGATCTTACTTTTTTAAAGAATAGCTGCCTGCTTGTAAAAATCTAAGAGCTTCTCCATACGCTTTGGTCAAAAGCATTATAAAAATGCAGAATAAACAGATTTCCTTCAGAAGTATTAAAAAATTGGTACAGATGTAAAAGAGCTCATGCATATAATTTTCAAACATAGTAAAATGACCTTTGTGTTATAAACAGTTTCTTTAGAAATAAATGCAAAGATATCTTAAATAGGTTTTTTCTAGTTTTTTTTCTCTTGATCGTATTATACTAGCACTACTATAACAACATTGTAGGTATAAAATAAAAATGCAAACTAACCTTCTTTAATGTCATCAAAATTCTCATACTTAAGAGCTTGTACTAACTGCAAAAGATATAATTTTAAATCCTCTTCTGGAGCAACAGCTAATCTAGAAATTGCATATCTTCTAACTACAGGATGTGTAAAATTAGGAGTTAATAACTCTAATGCGTCTTCAACATCCATAGCTGCCCATTGTCCCATCATACTAAGAGCTTGTCTAACTTCACCACTTTGAGTCCAATTAACACATTTCAAAAATTTTATAAGAGCCTTTTTCTCATTACACAAATGAAATCTAAATTTCCATACTTGATCCTGCTCTTCATTAGTTAATTGCCTAGTAGGTGGATATGATAAAATAGCATTAATCATATCTCTAGCTGCAGCATTAGGCTTGAATTCTCTATCCGATCCAATAATTCTTAATGAACGTGCTAATTTGTGATGCTTACTTTCAACGAGATTTTCCTGTACACAACAAAACAATGTTCCATTATGAAATTTCTGAGAAAATTTAAATTTAAACAAATTTTTATTTATCACCATCTGCTTTGTAAGGAGCACACATAAAGGTAAATGGCTTTTAAAGTATACAGAAACCTTACAACAACATTATAACTGGATTGAATCACAAGACTTATTAAGAGAATATAGGACAAACTTTAATTTATTGTGCATACCTTTAAAATCTCATGGTCAGGAACTGTAACTATATCAGCTTGTGCCCTAAACTGGTAAACTTCATCACCATCTTGCTCAAAATAAACAACATGATGAGGTATTCCATTTACATATATACTTGGAAATTCTATCATTAAATAGAGATAATCTGATGAACGCTTCTCTTTTTCATTTATCATTTCTAATTCTCTAAAAGTTAAACGATCTAACCAGTCCACCTAAAATACATATTCATTTATAACAATTTAAAATAATCTTCTTTGGAAAACCTTTGTTATATGTCCATTGCGATGTTTTTTTGCTAGCTTAGCCAGTCTCTGCATTTGTTCCCTTCCATGATCCTTAATTTTACCTGGAGTTGTACTGGGATAATTTCCATCAGCTTCTTTATTTGGCCATACTCTTAAATCTAGCATACCCTGAAATGATATCTAAAATATTCAAGTCTTTCCTATGGTATAATTCATAAAATACCTGTCTAAATAAACCACGTTTACTAAACAAAGAAATGGTTGTACCTCCAACAGGAGCTAATTTATTAGGCCCCACACAATCGTAAATGGTCAAAGCTAGTTGAGCAGTACGAGGAACATCATTAAAGTACACTGGTAATTGTAGCCATTCGTTCCAACTAAAAAAATAATTATAATTTCAACAGTAGCAGCAGATTAAAACTGTTATTAATTCAGAATATTCTCATATTGAAAATGTGTGAACCCACATTTTATCAGACATCACATACCAAGTTTCATTTCTAAAGTTAGTACAAATGGATCTTAAGACAAATATAACACAATAGAGTAACCAAAAAGTAACTGAAATAGTATTGATCGTAGATTAATGCTATTAATGCATGCCAACTTTTACTAAAAGTTTACACGGCAGGTGATTAGGAATTATAGTTGTTAGATAAAGAATAATGATCAAATAATTAAATGTTGATGTATCTATCAGAATTTTTTGAAACTAATTTTGATGATTTCTTATACAAGTTTTTAAAATCATTTTCATTAAGCATAGCATATTTTGTGTTGCACAATCCTCGACAAGACACAGAGAACGACAGTTGATACTTCTAGTCTGTTGAAATGTGTTTTCTTATCCACGGGTGATACTTCTAACCTACTTTATTTACTTAAACTAAATACTTACTTCCAACGTGAGGTAAATGCCTTATAAGAAGTAATTATTGGCAAAGCAAGAGGGCAGTTTTTATCAAACACTTGACATTGTATCATCAAATCTGCACACCCCTCTTGATATAACCCTGAATATTTAAGCAAAGGTTCTGAAATTAATTTAGTGTACTCTGGTTTTTTCCTTTTTCCTTCAAGGGTTCCTCTAAAATTTAATTCAGTAACTTAATAATTTATAGTATTTCAGCAATTCCCTTACATTTTAATTTGAATCCTGTGATTAAGTGATGAACTGTATACATAATGAAATTTATCACTCAATTCTTCCATGTTAAAAACGCTAATGTATTTTTAATCGTTTATTACATGAATCTCCTTGTTTATCGTACCAGCTGGTTTAGGCAAAAAATGAACATACGAAATACACGAGCGCAGAACGCAGAAGCAAAATCTTATTTAGCAACCCTTAGCGCAACACACATCGAAATTCAAAACACATTTGACATTTGAGTTTTTCTTTATATTTCTTTTTTGTTAGGTTAGTGGCGTTAGTAGTGTACGAGAACTACCAACTACTAAGTACCAACCCAACGCTTGCTGCAACAAATTCCCCATAAAAGCTCGTGCTGATTACTGCTCCTGTGCTGAACCATGAACACATGAACAACACTAGCAATAATAATAATAATCATAATAATGTTGCCTTTTTGCTTACGTGAATCTGTAGTGTTGTCAAAATGACAGCGCTAGTTAGTAATCGCTTGCTTGCTCCTGGACGACTATATTGATAAATATATCCCGCTTTGATTTGAACAACAATCTACTTTTCTCTACATATAATCATCAATTTATTACGACACAACAACCAAACAACTTATGCTTAACCTCAAATACGAAAGGCAGCAGAATACAAAAGCGCTTTTTAGAACGCTGCGTGAAATGCTGGTAGCAAATGAGTTACAAATGGTTGCTGCCAACCGTTCAAGAACTATGATGCAAGTGCTACCACTTACTGGCTGCTCCTGGATACAAGCATCATCATTGTCTAGTAACAGGAATTACCCACATTGGCATATTCCCTGAAATAAAACTTTATTGTGGGTATAGTTGCTGTGATTAGACAATAAGAAGCTTTTGCATTTATATGCAATGTTATAGTTACGCTTACGACAACATTAATAAATACGACACTGAATTATGATAATACTAAGCAACCAAGATATTATCATATTCATTCCACCTTTTGAAATATAACTTGCAAAAACCTTCTAATGACAATAATAATGTAATTGATAATTCTCTAAGAACAAAGACAGACAGCAGGCCTGTGTTAATGGTTGGCGTCGACCTATGATTCAGTTGCTCATATCAAATTTGGTATCAATTGTACAATTACTCTTCGAATTAATGAATCTATGCATGACTTTAGGGCGTATAATTCTGGCAGTTTAGTGTTAATATTCTTACAACAAACTTCAATATAAATAAAAACACCAGTATTTCATTATAAATCATAATTCTTGAGAAACCATGTTTCATAAAACCAGAACAAAAATTAATAAAAATGTTACAGTATCTACTAATTACATAATCAATTACAGAATAACCATTTTCTTCATTTATTTTCATTCCAAAAGTTAAAGACTAGAAGAGATCATTAATTTTTTTCTAAATTCAAATACAAGATGAAAACAACAAATTTACATGCTAAAGAATAAAATGGAAGGCTGTTTATAAGTAGAACAAACAAATAAGTGGAAATTACAACAAATACCTAAACTAATTTAAATATTTTATTGCTTTTTCTATAACATAATTTATTGTTTTACTACTATTCTTGTTCTTATTAGTTACCAAGGCTTGATACTGGTTTTTACATTCTCTCAAAAGTATCTTCCAACAAACATCTAATTTTAATTCAGTTTCACTTGTACTAAAGACTACAACAATATTTAAGTTTTTAACTTGATTCTGTAGACTTTCTAATATTTTAGTGTGGTAATTCTGTAAACTAATAATAGTATTGTTAATATTTCTGTATTCCCAATAATAGGAAGATATACTATCAATTGCAATTAATCCTACGTTTTCATTGTCACGCAAGATTTGCTGCAAGTTTAAGAAAGTCATTTGAAACTGATGATACTCATAGCAGTTCAATATGATTAAATTCTTTAGAGCATTTTTAATAACATCTTCTATAACAGTTTGAGAGGCTTTTTTGTTACTATATTTTTGTATTAAAGAATCCAGCATTTCAATAAAACGAAATAAATCAAAATGATGATCGGTATTTATCATTATTGCTCCGTAACCTTTTCCATTGTATTGTTCAGGTAATACACATCTTGCCAGGAAGTCCATTAAAAATAAAGTCTTTCCTGTGCCTGTGCTTCCTACTATCTCAATCAAATCATTCGGATATGGGCCTCCTTCATGAAGTAATATTGGATTTAAATCTTGCAGGTTAGGTCGTTGATGTAAACGAGAAAACAACTGCAGCCCAGATTCGATTTTACTTTCACTCATTATTTTGAGTAACCAGAACAACCATGACTCCCAGCAATATACTAAATGAAACAAATATCGTCGGCAAATGCAAACAGTAAATTCTAATATTTTATAAATCAATTAAATAATGTTTTTACTGTTACACTTACAGACTGTTTTTTTCCAACTATAATAATTCTGAAACCTTCATAACCTCACACTTTTAAATCAGTTGCGGCGGGTAAACAAGGTAAACAAAAAACCCCAAAACAAGAATGACAGGCATGCTAAAAATTTCGCTTTTATCGACAACCAGTTTGTTTTGTCGTTATTTGCAGTTAGAATCAGGTACTAAATAATCGGCGGGGAAATTAAAGCATTGCTTTCCTCGCCAAAAATTAAGCCCACTGAAAACCATGTACTTTGGGTAAAAAACTTATCTGCCAACTTAGTTTTTGTCAAGGAATCTGATGCAAATAATTGCATCCTGTTTTTGAGACATTGTGACTTCACTATAAACCTTTGAATTTGAGATTTTGAAAAATTCAATTTTTCATTTCTTATTAGAAAATGACGCATTTTACAGGAAAACTGCAAGTGACTTGTTTTACAAAATTGAATTTCAAAAATAAGGGAAATGTTTTAGTGGCATAACAATTCTCTTTTTAGATAATAAGCTAACTCCTCCCCATTTCCCTGCCTCTGATAAGGATATCAAACAAAAAGTTGTATACAATAGCAACCCATTAGAATAACTGGTATGTAGAAAATTTCATCCTAATGTCTCACTTTGTTATTGCAGAGCTCACTCTAGATTTTTAAGTGACTAGAAATTGCAAAAAAAAGACTAGAAAGTGACCAAAGCATTTGCAAAAAAAGAAAAAATATGGCTTATTTAATAAAATAATGTAAAGTGAACATTATTGTTAGGAACAAAAAAATTCTTTTAAAACGGTTTCAGCTTATCAATGACTAATGTTACCACCTCTAAGTGTTATTGTAGCCGTGGCATACTTTCAATTAGAGATCTGATCGTTTCTTGAGGGATATCTTCTCATGCACGGATAAGCTGTTAGGTGGTGGATGCCAACTTCTAATCCTGCATCCCATTATGTCCCAGAGATGCACAATTGGGTTCAGGTCTGGACTACAGGCTGGCTACTCCAGGACTTGAATGTTAACATAATTTAAATATTCAGTAACAATATGTGCGGTGTGTGGCCTAGCATTATCCTACATAAGAACGAATTCATCTCCAATATAAGGTGCAAAAGGTACCACAAAAGGTTCTAAAATGTCTGTTATGTATCGTTCAGAAGTCAGACGTCCACCATCAACAATAAAAAGCTCTGTGCGAGCTGTTCAAGATATTCCACCCCATACCATCACTGAGCCGCCTCCATATAATGTAGTTTCTCGAATATTACAAGCGGAATATCTTTCATTTGGCCTTCTGTACACTCTTGGACGGCGATCAGAACTTACAAGGCAAAACCTTGACTCATCTGTAAATAACACCTGCAAAAGCCAATCTGTTTCTTCGGTGGTTTGCAGATAATCTGATGCCAGTAGCTGCTGCCCGAGGTCGTAAATTCTGAGCACGAAGTCTTCTTCTTATGGTATCTTGGCTAACAGCAGTGTCATGAACCTCACTTAGTTGTATATGGAGACTTCGTGCAGTAGTGAACCGTTCCCTAAGTGCTCGAAGCATTAACAATCAGTCTTCTACAGCATTTGTAGCTCATGGCCTGCCTTGGCCATGTCGTGTAATGTAATCATTGGTCTCTACAAACCTCCGTAGAACCCTACCAAATATTGTATGCGACATGCCAAAGCTTCTAGCAAGTTCACGATTTGTTAGTCCTTCATAGGATAAAGTTACAATTTGAATACATTCATCACAATTTAAATTTCGTCTAGCATGTTCCATTGCAAACAGATGTATTGCACGAATGACAATTATCTTATTTATTAATAAAACAATGCCTATTTTTAGTTTAAAAGTGAGGTTTATTTACTTGAAAATTATACCCCTTATGAAAAGCTGCTGATTTTGAAATTAAATAAAGAAGACAGACAAAAACCTACTAAAGGCGTCATAATAAACAAATTATTATAATTGATATTAATGAATCAGAAAATACATATTTTTTGAAATAAAACCAAACATCAGAGTGGTGCATTAATTTTGCGGTTGTGTATTTTACTTGATTCAACAAATTAATTTCAGTCAATTTAACAAATCAATTTTGATTATTTCCTAGATATTTAATATATTGACTTGATTAAATTAGCAAATGAATTTGATCAACCCAATAATTAAATTTTATTCAGTTTACTTGCTCTGAAGTATTAATAAATATTTTAACATTAAACAGGGCATTCCAAAAAATCATGGGCATAGTGTTTTATTGTGTCATGAATTCTTCATCGAATATGATTGCTTTTATCGGCCCGGATAGTGTAGCAGTGATGGCACCTGCAATACTATGCTAATAGTGTAAATAGGTATACACAGAGCAACGCTATACTGGCAATAGCAACATATGATCCCTTGGTTGGATTTCAAATAATCTTAGTGATAAACATGTTATATGATTAATATTTATACCTATCCCCGCATCATTAATTTGTGTTGCAAAATTCTGATACTTCACTCCACTGAGTTGTTCATACATTTATCTTTGTCTACCATTATAAATATGCCGAGTAAGATATGTCGGAACTTGAAACACAAATTATTTTGTAGGAATCTTCTTTTGTGATTAGCAGTAGTATGGTTGTACACAAAATTGACTTTTAAACCAGTACACTAATCAATTTGAGTAAGTTAAAAAATCGATTAAAATCAAATTGATTTGAATAAAAATAAATTGATTTTAGTCTGTGTAAGTTGATTTATGAATTCATGAGTTGCCCAAGCCTACTCCTGCCATCATAAGTAGGCCATTATTACATTGCTTTGCGGACTGCAAGTCAAAAATGAGTATTAAAAGAGCTTTTTAAACTTATTTTAGCTGGAAGTAGAAAATTATAAGCCACTTGGTAAAAATTTGAGTTTAGATTTAATAAACATCAAAAACATGAGGATAAATGAAAAATTAAAAACGAGAGTTTCTACTGAAATATTTTTATTTTTATTATTACATGTTAGGTGATTTTTATTGGGAATGATGCATGATACACGACGTAACCAATAATTATATTTCAATGACTTATAAATCAAGTAGTACATTTAATGTTACTAATAAATTATCATATTTTAAATCCTTAGAAGAGAATAACACATACTAAATAATAAATCTTACATAAACCAAACTGAAATGTGTACATAGCTCTAGCATTCAAATAATTCAAAATAATCTGTTAGGAAGAAATTTGACATATACGATATTATATCAAGGGTTCCCCTTTGTCTTTATCCACGATAGATTACTAACTGTCCTTCATCCTGCATCAGGAGTATAAAATATTGCCTGCAAGAAAAATACCAGTTAGTATTAATGTGAAAACACTTGATAACTGCCAAACAATACATCTTCATTTCATCATAATAATATTTAACTAGTACATTGGTTAAATTATGTGTTGACAATAACTATCAAACAAAACGGCTCTCACTTTTCCAAACATAAAAAAAATGACTGCAGAGAATGTATCATTACAAACAGATGTAGCAAGACAGAAGATCGCCCAGCCATCATTGTAACATACCACTATACAAAGTAGATGTCCTAATTAACTTCATGAAAATCAATGCACAAATACATAAATTCTGAAATATATGTTCCTAATTGCGTGTGTTCCATTTGCAAATTGAATTCTTAATAAACAAAAAAGAAATGATTATTTCCACTTTGTTTTAAATACAAAGCTGGACAGGGTAGAATGCCTAACCACTAGTGCTACCCACAACTTCAACTCCAACCAAGTTGTAATAAAATTGTCATCGCAGGATGGGTGGGAATACCATCATCAGGTAGTTGTTAATGCAAATGGAACACAACAGATTGTTTTAAGATCAGATGTCACTCCCACAACGCATCTTCCAATAGACCAACACAAAGAATCAAAATCCTAAACCATATGTAATAAAATACTTAGGTGACTTACCAATTACCTGAATAGTAGAAAACCCCATCTTGTAAACTTGCAACACCAGCACTATACGAGAAACAGCAACATCATCGTGAATTATACCTTCAAGTAACTATATCTAAGTATTATACAATAAGAGAAACTAAATTATACCTCTACGCATACACATTACAAGTATTAAGGGTAAAACCTAAGAGATTTTCTAATACACACAAGTAAAATATTTAACTTTGTGAATGAATAAGACTACACTAATAAACATTGAAGGACAACTTTATATCCAAATTTTAAATGTCAAAAAGTAATACAAAAATAAAATTGGAAAAAAAAGTTCCAAAATTTAATTTCCGATCAGCATCATCGATCTTCGTCAAAACCAAAAAAACCTTTTAATTAAAGAAACCACGAAACATATTTGTACGCATTATGTTTATAGAATAAAACTATTGTTAATAATAAGAATATTAAAGAGCAATCAAATATTCTAATATATTTGATGCATACAGCTGAACTAACTTAAAGAGATTTAATAGAAAAATCTAACATCAATGGTACGACCATCAATGCGAGCTCGATCCATATTTTCTGTAAAAATTGGTTAAGGAAATATTAATAAAATTTGTATTCTTGTCTTATACAATTTTCAATAAATCCAGAAGCTTCATGAGTTAACCCCCGTACTGTTTGAAATTGAAAATATCACCTTTCACAGTACGATTATTTAATTATTACTTTCTTTAGCAATAATACGGGATATTTTGTTTCATTAAATTTCTTTATATCCTACAATAAGTTGTTTAAGTTTTGTTTGTTTATCTAATTGAAATCTAATTCATTTCAACAACCATGCCGTTTTTAACACATGCTGTATTCCTAATTTCAAACAGTATGCAGGTTACAGTAATGCAGAATTGCAGGCTTTGAAACACCATGGGTAATTTTTTCTAGTTTATGCTTTTCATAATGGATGGATTGAAAAAGAACAAAGTGAATAAATAACGTAAAACAATTTGAACTTTTACTACTAGTTATCTTCACATAAGCAATAAAAAATTAGAAGAAGCAAAAAATGTGGAGCTTGCAAAAGGCAGTTGCCTCAAACTATTTCAGACAAAAAAATGCCCACATCTTTGTTACCATTTTCTTTTTAACTTTCTAGGTTGAGTCTACTCTTAAATACATCCCCATAGAGGGCCATTCCAGTTATGTACATTACATTCAGATTACTCACAGAACCTAAAAACCATTAAATATAATTATATTATGAAAGTCAATCTCACATGCAATATCATTTGGTATTCTGCCTACCATGATTAAAATCAAAAAATGTAATTTAATGATATTTATTTCCTACAACTAGGCTGACTGTTATGTACATTACCGTGAATGACTACATTTAATACTTCATCTTGAAGATGCATTAAATTCTTCAATCAGTTGTAGACTAGCATTTAAAAATTCATTTTTTCAGTGAAATAGCAGAAATGCACAAAATGTTTTTGTGATCTGAGTTGCATGCAAATTGGACACTCTCTTTACCCCTTGTTTCATACTAGGTGTTCCTGAGATGATAGGACATATTTCAATAACAGATTTTATGGCTCAAAATAATGAAAGTTTATATATGGTGGTCAAACAGGGGCGATTTAAAATAAAAATCGAGAAAATTTACTGAAAGAATTTAATCAGGAAGGTATCCTCTAAAACGTAACAAGATAGAATTAAAAGAATTTTCCATTAAAGAAAAATTTATGTTTATGTTCCACTGCCAAAGTAAAACAAAAAACAATCACAAAAATGATTTTTCTACAACCGTCAAAAAAGGGTTAGATTTAAGCATCGCCAAGGATACAGGAAGCTTATCATTTTTTCACATGGGAGCAAAATATATATTAGGTAACTGCTTATTTTTGCAATTTCATCGCACACTTTGAAAATTGTTTTGACTAGCTCTTGTCACAATTCTAATGATGTAAACATGATAGGGTTATTTTGGTTTTGATTTTTTTTGTGTTGAACGCTGCTGTGACCAACTGTAATAATTGCTGTTCATCTTCAAAATTTTGGTTGAGCACATGATTCTTAATATAACCCCAGAAGAAAGAAATCTGACGGTGTTAGATCAGGTGATCGTGCAGGTCAAGGTACTGCAAAATGCATTAATTTATAGCATAAGAAATCAAAATAACCCTATCATGTTTACATCATTAGAATCGTGACAACAAGAGCTATCCAAAACAATTTTCAATTGTTTTTCTGCCTATTTAAAAAAATGTGGTTGACGATGGTTACTCGAAGCCGAAACGTTCTGCATATTTTAATAAAAAACAAAAAGTGGCAATGGAAAAGTAGTTTTAGTTTTCCGATATCTCTTCAAATAAAGGAAAGAAAAAATAATGAAAATCGAAAAATCTACTTTTTTTAAATATCTCTGAAACCATCCAAGATATCTAGATTTTGCAAACGCAAACAAAAAAGTCCTATAAATATAGCCAACTTTCATCCCATTTAACCGATCCTGTATCTCTTACCGTTTCCAAGATCCTCATGTTGTGTATCCTTATCTTGGACACACTGTATAATAATGTTTGAAGGTTGTAGAAAAAATGTTTGCATTTCGTGAGTGAAATCAGTGATTTTTTGGCGCATTTAAATGCGGTCTCGACAAAAAGTGCTATTCTTGTGCGCTACAAAAAAACACTGATTTCCCACACTTAATACAAAAATAACTATTTTTATTTGTGTAAATTCTGTAACTTCCTCTCTGTTCTATCTTTGCTGTTTCTCAAGATACTCCACTTGAAGGAAAAATAGATATCTAATAAGAAAAAAAAACAAAAGAAACAGCGATCTCCAAAATAGGCAACTTTTTTCTAAGTTAACTGACTTCAAATCTATTATGGTTTCTGAGTAAGTGATTATGTCCCACCATTTCAAAGACATCCTATATATTATTTTAAAAAAATGAACAAATAAAAAGAACCAAAAAAAACTGATCTGCAAGACATATTTGGACTACGTTTTGGGCCATTAAAAGAAATTAACAGCAGCTTGCAATATCGAAAGGATACTTATAGCACGCTCAGCTTCCCACTCGCTGGTAAACACAACAAGAACTCCACTGTTTCCCTTATCTTCAATACGTTGCACCTGACCAAATTCATTACATTTTTCTGTGATCATTTTATAACTTGCAGTTGGTGGAATCTACAAATACACAAGTTTTATAAATAAAAAGCAAAATCCAATATTGGCAGTGAAAAACTCACATTACTGATCAATATTTTATTGGAATATGCACCAGATGATTTGCCTCCCATATTTCCTGATGAAGAGCGCATTAGTTGACCTCCATTGTTGACAGTGCTATAAACGTTGCTGCTAGTATTACGAGTATCACGATCACCTGCACCAAAATTGAAACCAGAACCCTTCTGATCATCAAATCCTCCTCCTCTGTTGTAGTTCTGATTTTGTGGCAATACTGAATTCTGATAACCAGAACCACCCTGACTACTACTCAAATAGTTGCCGTCGTTACGAGAAAAGTTTGAATTATTCAGATTTCCTGAATTTGCAAGAGCAGCCGCAGCCAAAGATTGATTCTGAACGAGAGGATTGTTTACAAGGCTAGCAGCAGCTAGCCCTAAATCTCCACTTCCCAAACTATTTGCAAGCAGATTATTAGACAATCCTCCTACTCCAGCTAAATTAGCAGCTTGTAAAACTGCTGCATTTGTGCTTAAACCACTAAGAGCTGAATTGCCAACTGCACTATTTAAACTGCTTAATGCATTACCAATCCCTAGCTGCACATTTGGCACAGCCCCAAGGATGCCAGCTCCACTTGCATTTGCCGTTGATTGCGTGGCAGAACTGGCAATGGATGGTAAATTACGAGCAACATCCCTTAAAGGCTCCCCATTTAAACCTAATCCCATGCCAATTCCCTTTAGACCTTCAGGCAATTTTAATGATGCCTTATCACCTTCACGATCCATACGTACTGTCATAACCCGATCATAGAGAATTTGATTGTGGAACATGGAAATAGCTTGAACTGCTTCAACGGGGTGGTCATATTCGAGAACAGCAAAACCACGACTTTTACCATCTCTATCAGACGACAAATCAACTCGCTGAACTTTACCAGCCAACCTAAACACTTCTTTCAGTTTCTTCTTGTCCACTTTATAATCCAACTGTAAAGCAATCCTGTATATTTAATACTTGTTTAAATATAAGACCATTGCTTATAACTAATCAACTACTACTACAGCAGCTTTCGTTAGTTGGATTCCATTAAATCCACAAAGAACCATTATAAAAGTTCCAAAATTCATTTATTAAAAAACTAAGCAAATAGCTTCTAAAACATCATTGCCATTGCTTTTTTCCTCTTTGCAAGAAAGCTATCACATTTCAATGTAATGTATGTACTATAGCTTGAAAAAAAAGAAAAAGATGATTAGACAAAGTATTGAAAAAAATAGTACTTGTTAAACAAAAAAAAAAAAAAAAAAAACCTATATAAATCATGATACAAAAATTTGCTCGCTTTTCAAGTTATAACTGCAAGAAGATACAAAACGTGTTTGGTATGCCCGGAACCTGTTGCAATACAAGATCACCCATTTCAAAAGTTTATCGATGTTTTTAAAAGCACATTCTACATATTAAATAAACAAAGACTGTCGAATGAATTTTGATTTTGATATTGTAGGTTGATCTTTACACCTTGATGATCTTCAATTATTTGGACGATCACCTTAAATTTTCATAATTTTAAACCTTCAATACAACAATTTTTGAGTTGTGTTGAAAAATGGCTAATGCTAATAAGGATCTTGAAATGGTTTAACATACACTTTTATGTATAGAAATGCCAATGGAAATACTACTCAAGTAGCCTGTTGTTTCTATCAAGAAATGTAGCTTAATTGTTAGTAACCAAGGTCCATAAATAATAGTATGGTAGGTCTTCCTATATGTTTCCCCCCCAAAGATGTGCACCTTTAAAATGTGTTCAAAATTACATTCAAAACTACCATACAGCAATCAATTTTTAAAATTTTTTTGACTTCCAACATAAATCATTATAAAATAATAAAAAGAACACTGCTACCTTTCTCTATTACACTATTATTATTTACGAACCTTGTTAGTTACCAAGCAATAGTTATTTTCAATACTAGTGCTGCATCATGCCACATTTCAGGCATGAAGCCGAAGTTTGAAGCAGGAGACAAGCAGACTGCTGCAAAAAAAAAGGCTGAGTGCCTGAAAAGTGATGTATTGAAAAATATTTTTTGTAATCACTTATGCAAAATGAGAAAAACATTGATTTATTGTAGATTTTGAGGTTAACTTTGACAGATGTCAAATTAGGTACACTGGTGGCCAAAATAAATGCATATTTTGAGTTTCTCAAATATTTTTATACACTTAGAGTAATTTTAACTAAGTAAATTTTATATGAGTAGTTACTAGTATTGTAGTATGTTCATATAACGTTTTAAGAAGGCTTTGCAGCTGCATTTTGTTTTATAGAAGTTAAACAGAGGAGTAAATGTCAAATTGCCGAATCTAATATGCATGCAACAAGATGTTATTGTGAAATTACATAATAAAAGTTATATTAAAAAGACGATTTCTGAATCTTTGCACAATCAAGGTTTTTAAAATACTTATGAAAAGATAATGAATTTTCCTGAAAATATAAATGTGAATGTAAAACAATCACAACTGCATCGAATGACAGAAAGCAGCCGTGTCTAGCCAACCGCTTTAAAACTTCACATGAGTAAGTTCTTAATTTTCCCCAATATAAAAAAAAGGAAATATGAGCTAGAATTGTCTGCTGACGTTTGCTTTCTACTGACGCCCACAAAAAAAGCCATTCTTAAACAACAAAATGTGCATTAAAAGGCTAAAATTTCAGTTCCTGGTAGGCTATGAAATTTTTCTGTAGGGCGTAGCTCAGACACACACACACACGCCAACCAAGGCCAATACATAACCTACAAATTACAATATCAATTAATAACATAATAAAACAAATTCAGGCTGTCAATTTGACAGATAATTTTTACCGAGAATGGATTAACCTAAGACATGAATTTTCTTTTCATAGCCTACTGGGAACTGAAATTTTAATGATTGCATGTTATACAGGGTGTCTGAAAATAACACCGACCACACTTAACCATTGATTCTGGGAAACAAATTGATGACGATTCATCAAAAAAAGTTAGGTAAAAAGTTTCCCGTTTTAGTGTTATAACCTGTCAAAGTCAACACAATTTTTTCTTTATTTTTTAATTGCGTCTCACTGAATCCATCGATTGTAATGAAATTTGGTATGTTGACTTGTGTAGTTAAGATGATCTTTTTCCTGAAATATCAATGAAATTAATAATTTGGAACACAAGAGTTTTACAAGCACACCTCTCTTTGAAAGCCTAGAACTGTTTCTATGGGTAAAATTTTAAGATTTGAGCACTATTCATTTCTTTTGCAAGAAGATTCACCTCTTACAATTGTTTCGTAAACTCAATCGTTTTCGAAAAAATTAAGCTTTTTTGAATGCTTGAAAAATCGTTACTAATCTCGTCAGGAGTAAAGTAAATCGCATTGCCATGAAAATTTGTTTCATTTCATTGTTTACTGTTTGTATGATTTGCGAATTTGTAATTGAATTCCCCCAATCAAAGATAAGGAGTACGCCTATTCAGAAATCTTTCTGTATATGTTCTTGCTACAGCTTGACAATTCATCCAACGCTTTCCCAATATTAAATGCATATCCGCATATTCGTTAAACAAATATTCCATGGTTTGTAATCAGAACAACAAGAACAGAAACCAAATAACGACAAGGCACCAAAAAAGAAATGAAAAATTAGAATGAAAACAATATAATAATCGACAAAAAGTAACAAGATTACAAATTTGCAAATCATACAAACAGTAAAACAACAGTAAACAATGAAATGAAAATGAATGAGAATGAAATGAAACAAATTTCCATGGAAATGCGATTTACTTTACCCGTGACGAGATTAGTAACGATTTTTGAAGCATTCAAAAAAGCTTAATTTTCTCAAAAACGGTCGAGTTTACAAAACAATTGCAAGAGGTGAATTTTCTTGCAGAAGAAGTGAACTTTTAAATAGTAGTGCTTAAATTTTAAAATTTTTCCCATAAAAGCAGTTCTAGACCTTCAAAGAGAGGTGTGCGTGTAACACTCTGTGTTCCAAATTATTAATTTCATCGATATTCCAGGAAAAAAAATCACCTTAACCCCACAAGCCAACATGCCAAATTTCATTACGATCGATAGATTCAGTGAGACGCAGTTAAAAAATTAAGAAAAAATTGTTGACTTTTGACAATTTATAACTCAAAAACAAAAAACTTTTTACCTAACGTTTTGTTCAACGAATCATTGTCATTTGTTCCCCAGAATCAGTAGTTAAGCATTGTCGGTGTTATTTTGAGACCCTGTATTAGCTATACATACACAGTGTGTCCAAAATTTGAGGCTCACCATTGAGATCTCATAAACGGTAAGAGATACAAAGTCGACTAAATTAGAAGAAAGGTGGCTATTTTGAAGATCAATTTACTTATACTTTTGTTTTTTCAGAAATTCACGGTTTACTAGATATTTGCTAAACAAAATTATCTTATTTTTTTTCAAAGTGAAATATCTCAGGAACGAGCAAAGACAAAAAAAAGCAAAGAGGATGTTTTAGAGAAATTACTCCAAAGTTAAAAAAGTTATTTTCGCAAGTGTCTTTTGTTTTACTTAGGTGGTGGAACATAAACCCAAATTTTTTCTAATGGAATGCCTACTTGATTTCCATATTACTGGATAGCACTTCTTAAATGCTTTTCAGTGATACATGGTTTGACACAGCTATTCTTTTGTTTTACTGAGTTATGAAGTGAAAATCATTTTTCCTCATAGTGTGCCATAACATCTAACACACAGTCATGGATTTTTATTATCAAATAAATTCCTTTCTTATGCAAAAATTGCTAAAACAAAATAAAGACGCTTTTAAGAAGTTTTAAGGGGCATTAGCCACTTATTTGATGCTATTTGTTAATGTTTAGCATCTTAAAAGTGTTTTTTTTTTGTTTTAGTAATTGTTACATAACAAATGTAATTTATCTGACAAAAATCAATGATTTTCACATGTTTAATGTCATGGTACGCTACATGGGAAAAGCTTTTCACTTCATAATTCGGTAAAACAAAAGAATCAAGTAGGCTTTCCATTAGAAAAAATTTGGGTTTACGTTCCACAGCCTAAGGAAAACAAAAGACAACTGCCAAAACAACTTTTTTGGTTTCAGAGTAAAGTCTCTAAAACACCCTCTTTGCTGTTCTTTTCTATCTTTGCTCGTTTCTGAGATATTTTACTTTAAAAAAAATAAGATAATTTCATTTTTAGCAAATATCTAGTAAGCAGTGAACTTCTTTTAAAAAAGCAAAAGCATAAGTAAATTGATCTCCAAAATAGCCAACTGTCTTCTAATTTAAATGGCTTCGCATCTCTTACCCTTTACGAGAACCCAATGGGAGCCTTGAATTTTGAACACACTGTATATTACTTTTTTGCTCATGTACCTCACAAAACAATTACAAAAAAAATATTTTCAAAACTTTAAGAGTATTTAAAAGATATAAAGAAACTTAAGTGAAATTTGTTGACTCTGGTAGACAATACTCTCTCTATCACTATATGGTACTTGGAAGAAATAATATTACAGAAAATCAAAAAGAAATCCTGTAGTTTTTGTTACAGATATACTGTTCAAGAAGATGGAGCCTGTTACTGCATGGCATGAGGTGTTGTATTGCTATTCTTTATCTTTATCATTCATATCCAATATGTACAAGCTCTGAATGGAAGGAAGTCGAGTTTTGTCTGTGGCTTCTTCATCACTACATTAAAATTTCTGAATAATATTCTATTTACTGGCAGTAATAATAATAGCATTAATAACTTTTATAATATTCATGCTTGGGTAAATCAATCATCCTTTAATTGTAGAATTGCAACATCAAAATTATTTTAGAAACTGAGAGATTTAAACAAGTGGATGATTGTTGTTTTTAATAAAAACTTCTATAGCATACGAATATCTCAAATGAATCATCTGATTGTTTAAATTTCTCAGTTATTAACCTCTCGAATTAGTAAAATTATTTAATCATGCCAATCGATAATATCCAATCCCTGTGAATCTAGAAAGACATTGGGCCCAATTAAAATTCTAGCCTAGACATTCAGGAGAAAACAGGCAGTCGTAACATTTTCACATTAGCCTGTAACTATTAGTTTTCGAGCTATTGTTTATTTTAAAACTTTCTATATACAAGTTTTTTGTTTAACAAGTACTACCTCACCCTAGAATTTGGCACTACCTTTTTTTCAATATCCTGCATAGAGCATGGATAAATTGTTAGTATCTGTAGAAAAAGTAAACAAAGAGAATATGTGTTGCCCATTCACTAAAAACATCTTTTTTTTAACTACAAAATAACTTGTCGCTTCATATTTATGACACAAGAGAAAAAAAATCTTCATTTCGCTTAGTTATCTGCTAACAAAGCCGCAAAATCTAGTAAAGAAAATACAATAGCAAACTGACTTGTGGCAATGATGAATACATAATACCTTAATTTTATTATTATTATTAGCCATTTTCTTGTTACCTCGGAGTTTTTAATGCTATTTCGAAATAAAACCACCCTCAACTATAAGTTGAATTAATAATTATTGTTCAATGTAGAATTATACAAGTCCAGTAACTTCAAGTGTTCCTAAAATCATCGATAAGAAAAAAAAGCCACAAAGATATTTTACACTCATTGGCAATCCAGATGTTTTAATTATGAAGTGGCAACTTATTTTGTATTTCAGTTTTTAATGCATTTTCCAAAGAATTAAACAAAGGGTGCAGATATCAGCCTTCAATACAAAAATAAGACGTCTTGATTTTGACTAGCAATTATAAAAACAGGTTTAGAGTGGTCAATATTATGTTATCGTATGCGTTAATTGTACAATTTAAATAAAATGCTTAGGAACGCAACATGAAATAACCAACATAAATAAAAGAAAATTTTAAACCTTTCATCAAGAGAAAACCAAGATGATAAATCCACATGTAATTTAAGAGAGAAAGGTAATTCGAAGCAGGCAAGTATTCCTTAAATATTTTGTTATAGTCTTAAAGTCAAAAACACATCTTCATGTAGAAATCAGATCAATTTTAAAGACTGCTGCTATTAACTAAATACTTACATTAGCAATGAAAACTCTGTTAATAAGTGGCGAGTTGATTCCCAACGATTCTAGAAATTGTGGACTCAAACCATATGTGTTACCCCATTTATCAGACAAATCAGGATTAGAGCGACTGTTTGCATTAGAAATGTCAAATCCACCACGATGATCATCACGATATCTATGATCCCTGCTATCATCACGTTCTCGAGCACGTTTGCTTGCTGAAGTTCCTACTAGGTTACCATACTTATCACGTTGATTACCAAAATCTTCTTTGATAACCAATTTACGTCCTTTCAGCTCAAAACGATGCATAACATCAAGACATTTTTTCACTGATGCAGGGTCAGAAAATTCAACTATACCACATCCCCTTGGCTTATCGTTTGCATCGACAAACAATTCAACAAATGCAACATCTCCAACTTGGTTACGGAACAGATCTTTTAGATCCTGCCAGCGATATTCATATGGAATATTAGAAACATAAACTCGGCACTGAGAAGATTTCAATCCGGCACGATCCTTTCCCCTGTCTAGGCTACGGTCTCTGGTTGGATCTGAGAAACGACTAGGGCGATCACGTTTTGAACGTTCTCGTTCACGAGATCTATCTCTTTCATCTTCACTCATGGTTCTGGAATGCTGAAATAAACGGTATGATATATTATGCAGCATTACACGCAACACATTATAGCTATTGTATACAGTAATATAAGTGCAGTATTTCTTATAGTTTTATACGATTGTTTAAAAGTCTATTAGAACGTATGTATAAATAACTGAAATTGGGAGCATAAATGAAACCGCTAGAACCATTGAACTTTGGAACAAATAGTACATTAATTCATTTACTTACTCTTGATTTTCAGCAAAAATACGTTAGCAATAGTAACAATACAAATTAGGCGAGTTGCTGGTCAATTTCTGCACACAATAATCTATATCTGAAAATGCTGAACTTTGAAATTCTCCCTAAAATGTACCAAATAAAGTACCGACGCTACAAAACAGCGAACGTTAACAAACAAATGGCGGAGCCCAGCTTTTTCCGGTGTCACCGCGTCGCCGGCTAAATAGCGGAAATGACGTCTGGTTCAACGCACCAATTTAAAATCGAATTTCAAACAGTTGTTTCTTTTATTTATTATTGTATTTTCTGTATACAATACACTTGAAGATACAACAAACAATAACATTTTTTAAATTAGAGATTTAAAATAAAATCTGTTAATAGCTACGGTAAGAAGATTTAATAATATCTATGTTGCTGTTATAAGGAGGGGAAAGGTAGGGGAAAAGATTCAGTTATTATTGATTTATTTATTTACAGGGTATTTCGTATATTCTGCTTCTACTTCTAAAATTGTGATTAACCATACGAAATTTTCTGTATTTTCAGTCTTATACCTTATTAGATATTATGTTTAAGATTAAATATTCACTTCCTTCAATTTTGTATGTAGAACAAAGAACAACGCGTGAAATAATGAAAACGAAAATTAGGTATCTTATTTTATTTATTATCAGCGCGTCGATCACGTACCCAGTACCTTTGTCTGTCTAAAGCGCGTTTCACATTATACTATTTTTGTCTAGAATTATGCTAGATTTCTCGTTCGATTTCGATTCTATTTCCGTTCGATTTTTATCCTACAAATTTTTAAATAATCGTATGACATCGGATTCATTCGATTTGTTTCAAGCATGGCAGTGTGGCCACTAAACAAATAGAAAATTAGTATTCGACAAAAGTGGCGCAAAACATTTTAGTGATTTTAGCCTATAACCTTAATAACAACAACAAGCTACAAGCGAGATTAAAATATTTTTATAGGTTATAATAATGAGTAATATGCACATGTTTGACCTCAACTTTAGCAAAGGTTGGCACTAAAATTGAATGACTTTCTGCTCATGCGTACTACAACATAGCATGAAACTCGAATAGAAAAATAGAACTCGGCGTATATTTCTATACTAGAAACTCGAACCAAAATCGAAAACCAGTTTCAGATTCACATTATACTAGAATTGGCTAGAAATTTCTCGAACGAAACTCGAAATAGAATCTAGACAAAAATAGTATAATGTGAAACGCGCTTAAGCAAGTTTAAGTATTGTCAAATAACAAGCATCCAATTCGACCAACCAGCGTTTCCATCACGTACCAAGTGAACAAATAAATTTATAATTGTCTCATTAATTACAATCATGCTAGGATTTCTTTTTTTTCGTCTTTTTCCTTACCATAACTACAGGGTGTTAAAAAACAGTGTCGTAAACTTTTAAAACTCATGTCACACTATCAGTCAGTTTGATCAAACTTGACTATCAGTTTGAAACAATTAAGTCATACCTATAGTTTGGCCAAATTTTCTAAGTTTTAGGGCGTATGGTACTCGTGAAAATAAGTAAGAAAGTTTATATAAACATGTGTCCAAAACTGCCAATTTCCGAGGTACAAAGTGTCAAAGTTTTATTTAAAATTTCTTGTTTTTTCAATATTTCTAGAACAAGGTGAGATAGATAGGTGCGCCTACTATTTCAAGTAGTTTTGTGTTTGATATCTTCATCAGGATGGAGGAATGTCAAGAAAATTGTTACGCCACTGAAAAATTATTTTTTTTTAAATTTTGGATTTAACAACTGATTTGATAAAAAAAAGTTACTTTTGCATTTTTCCGCAAAATGCGTCATTTTCTGGTAAAATTGGATTTTTCAAAACCTATCCCATTTAACGACCTTATGCTAAGATGATAGGTTTTTTCTAAATATTTCAGAAACAGGATGCAATATTTGGATCGCACTGTGATCGTCAGTTACAACAAACGTTGTCAGAGCTGGCTATAAATCTCTAAATCTAAAGATTTATAATATTTATGATGATTAGTTTTGATGATATGTTTTCTTGTTGTGGCAACAGTGATTACCCTTAAACTAGTTTTTTAAATTTTCAATAGAGGTGGTGACGATCGTGTTTTTCTCCAACTAGAATAATCGAGCAACTGCAGGTTAGATGAGACCTAGCTATGGAAATCTGATAGTTGTGTAAATGGAATGCGAAATTGTGTAAATGAGGCTTTTTATGTCGAAATGGCTTTGACATACCTTTCTTGAAGATTGAAAGTTACGTTTTCCATAATTTATTGCTTAGTATGTTGCTAGATACTTTTCAAATTTGCAAATGTCAAGTATTTTTCAATTTGACTGTCTGACAAGTACAGCTCGACCAACCTCAGAAAAGTCCTGAGTGGGCGTGTACGGGGGAGCTACATGTTGACTAAGTACCCAGAAATCTTCCGGTGGGAAATTTAAATAAAACTAAATACCGCCAATAACATGTAATAGATTTAAGACAACATTTTGTCAGTTAATGTACTCAAAAAAAATTACGCTTCTGATTGGTCAACGTTGTTTGTTATTAAAATTAGTTCGCATATTTTTCGGGGTTTTTCTAAGGTTGGTCGCGCTGTATGAAGTAATTAAAATAATTAAACGAACTAGATTAAAACACAAAAAAGGCAACATTGTTCAAATGTTTTTTGGGAACTAAACTATTTTTATATTTAAAAAAAAATTTATATAATCCTGGTGAACTTAAAATATAATTTTTGGAAGAAAACAAATATTCAAGAAGAGCTGTACACTGGTTAATGTTATCTAATTGTTTATTGGAAATTTAAAAATGGAATATTATGTTACAAAATCATATTGACATTTTGCAGTTTTGACATTTAATTTCCATTTTTGAGATTTTGTTTCAAAACTGATATTGATATAAGAAGCTTAAATTTGGAGAAGACACTGGTGGTTTATCTTCTTACATAAACGTCTATTAAACGTTGTAGATTTGGAAATTGACATTTACAAAGTAAATTTACTAACTTCAAATAAGAAACTTGAATTTTTATTTATACTTTCTATACTTTCTATACTTTATTTTCTTTTTGTTTATTTTATACATTTTTGTATATTTTTGTTAAATTTTTTCTGATATTAAGCAATGAATGATGATCAAGTTCTATATCACTTTTGTTCCAAGTCGTCGCTCGATACTAGCAATCAGTGGATTTTTGTGATGGTTGTGACTCCTGGTTCCACAGTTCTTGCGTCAACCTCACAGATGATAAAGTCTTCGCCCCATTGCAGTTGGAAATGTGTTTCCACATTTGACGGCAAAACTAGCTTGTCATGCAGTTCACGAGGACGTTGGCAATTATTTTCGTCCTCATCAAGTTGGTTTCACAACTCAACGTGGATGTGAAGCTGCTATACATGCTGTACGAACTTTTGCCAACGCACCTAAAAATGTTGGCAAAGTGTTACTTAAGATTGATTACAAAAGCGCATTAAATTCTGTCGAAAGTGATGTTATGTTACAAGAAGTTTCGAAGAAGACTCCTTCACTGTTTCCATTTCTGTGGCAATGCTACTCTTTCTCGACAGACCTCTTATTTGGAAATCAGGTTATTCCATCTTTAGTTGGAGTTCAACAAGGAGATCCTGCCGGACCCATGACATTCAGTTTAGCCATTCAGCCTATTATAGATGAGCTGAAGTCTGAACTAAACGTATTTTACCTGGATGACGGTACCTTGAGTAATGACCCTGAAGTCGTCCTATTCGATTTCATGAATCTTATTGGTAGAAGTCAGGAACTAGGACTTCAAGTGAATTCTATGAAGTGTGAACTCTACTTCTGCTCCGGTGAGGTAGACACGAACATCCTCGCTCGTTTTCAAGACGTGGCCCCGGGTATCAAAGCAGTCAGTAAAAAAATCTCAGTCTTCTAGGAGCTCCAGTTTTTGAGGAAGCTTTTTTGGAATTTACAACAGAAAAATTCAAGTCATTAGAAACTATGATTAATCGTCTAATTGGATTGCCATCACATGTTGCCTACTTTTTATTAAAAAACTGTTTTGCAATTCCAAAATTAACATATCTGTTAAGAACAAGCCCTGCATGGAAATTTCCAGAATGGTGTAGTGCCTCAGATAATAAATTGAAAAACGGTCTGGAGTCAATTTTAAACATCCAACTGGATTGCGTTCAATGGACCCAAGCATCGCTTCCGATAAAATCAGGAGGATTGGGAATCCGTAAAATAACAGACATTGCTTTGCCAGCTTTCCTTGCTTCTACTTTTGGTGTACATGCCCTTGTTAATCTTATTTGTCCTTCATTGGATGAGGGCACTGTACACCTTGAGGAGGAAGCTAAAGAGATTTGGAATAAATTAAATCCTTCGAACATTCCTACTCTTCCAACGTATCAACGAAACTGGGATATAATTAACATTCAACGAATCATTGTTAATACGTTCACTATTGATAGTTTTACAGAAATCGCACGCTTAAAGGCTTTACAACTTCCGGAGTCTGGTGACTGATTGCAAGCGATCCCACCATCACATATCGGAACTTTGATGGATAATAATTCCTTCCGTGTTTGCGTTGCGTTACGAATCGGTAGCCCAGTATGTCGCCCGTATAATTGTATATGTGGTGCTCAAGTGAGTGTTGATGGAAGGCATGGACTACACTGTGGTAAAGGACCAGGTCGATTCTCACGTCATAATGAACTAAATGATATCTTAAAACGTTCACTCTCATCGATGGGAATGCCTTGTTTACTGGAACCCGGTGGACTGGTTCGAGACGATGGAAAGCGACCTGATGGTATGACACTTGTTCCTTGGAGTAGAGGTCAACACTTGGTTTGGGATGCCACCTGTACAGATACTCTTGCTGACTCACATGTAACACATTCCGCTGTTGAAAGCGGTTATGCAGCTGAAGCAGCAGCCAAGAGGAAACACTCAAAATATAAAGTGATTAAAGAAAGTAACTACTTTTTTGTGGCTTTCGCAGTGGAGACTTTTGGTCCTTGGAGTAAAGAAGCGCAAGACTTAGTTCATACGATTGGCACAAATTTGAATCAAATATCCGGCGATTCTAGATCAAAACAGTTTTTAACACAGAGAATATCTTTGGCAATACAACGAGGAAATGCCGCTTGCGTTTTTGAAACCCTACCTTCTTCCACTCCATGAAAGAAATATTTTATTTGACCTAAAAATTAAACAAACATTCTAGTATTATATCTAGATTTTCCATATTAAAAGGGGTTTAGATATATTGGGAAGCAAGATTCAAGAACGATTAGTCGAGACATATGTTAGATATTTAACTATAAAATGAGTTGTAAGAATGATTAAGTAGATCTATGATAACTATACTTACTTCTATTTGTAAAATATTTTCTCATGTACATTTTGGGAAGCATACATACAGTGTGGATGGATTTGTTTTGCCAATGCACAAATACATAAGAGCAAGCGAAAGGAAATAATATTTTACATGAGTAGAAATGAGATGGCACGTACCAGCAAAGTTCTACTGAGAGAGAGAGAGAGAGAGAGAGAGAATCAACGCAAATGCCACCATTTAGGTGGCTGCCATTTAGGAAACTTAATTCCTCTATGGCTGGTAAATTTGGAAAAGCGGATAGTCGTCGACATCATGTCAGGCACCAAGCAGTCCGCACGCCCGTCAACGGCGATGATGGTCTGGTGGCGACGGTGGAGCAGGCCGGAAGCAGGGTCCTCCAGAATCCCCGCCGATGTTGATGACCCATGTTCAGGTGGAATGCCCAAGGACAGCCAGCGAGCCGTCACACAGTGACGACGAATGTGGTAACACGATGCGGCGGTTCTTTTCAGAACGGTGTTGGTATTGTGTAGTGAGGGGTGTGAGAGTGTGTATATGTTAGAGTGGTGATGTGTGGGTGTCTAGGTGTGTATAGTGTGCCGTAGACTGGTGCAGAAACTGTTCCGGCATTTGCCTTCACCACTAGGGAAACCACGGAAAACCCTAGTGAGAACAGTGTGGCGGGTGATTGCGGAATGCGGCGTGGAGGAGTTGGAATGGGTGTGGCGTGCCAGGAATTATTGATGGGAATGATTTGGCGGGAAGTTATTTGGCGGGAAGTTATTGGCGGGAAGTGTAGCGGATAGGCGAAGAATTTCCGGGCGCAGTGGAGTTGGTACCTTGAGGAGCCTCGGGCTCAAGGGTTTGGGTGGGAAAGGAATTGGGTTGGTCGCGGCCCGGTAGCTACCCGGGCCAGTCGGAAGAGGCTGAGATGAGTTGGTGATGGTGGCCGGGCCTACACACCCCTACGCAGGCACCGGTTGGTGGTGGAGCGGCCGTTGATACATCTACTGCATCTTGGGTTGGGTTGGATATGTGGCGGTCGCGGCCCTCAAGCTCCCCAATTCTTGAAGACCGACGGTCGAGTGCGACCTCAAGTCGCCCCGTTGGCGGTGGAAATGGGCCAGGCCTGTGCCCCCCAATACACAGACTCTGGAGGGTGGGATGGCGGTAGCCCCCGACTACCGCGCTGTTGGTTGAGCCCGTACTATTCGTCGCCGATGCACTACACTCGCGCTGGAGATTGGGTCGACTGCCTCGCTTCGCACTCGAGGCCGGACTGTTCTACTGACCAACTCGTTAGCATATTTATATATCGTCTCATTTCTATAATTCAAATCCATTTTTAATTTCTAGGGTTTTAATTGGATGCACTGTTATACTCCAAACTTATTTTTGTTGGTGTCACTACTTCTAGTTACCAACACAGAACACTTGTTACAAATTTCTCACTAGAAAACTTTATGTCAAACAAAGGTCATATAAGTTATGTCAGAATGCAGTAAATTTGTTTTTATGTACAAATCATTTTCATTGCAATTCATATTAAGGTAAACACGAAAAATTAATTTCTATTCCAATTAATAAACAAAGGTAACTTTACAATATGAGAACATTTTTGAATGCAAAAAGAATTTCAAAGTTAGTTTAGTTAGATTTAGATTAAACATACATATTAGTTAAATACACAATTAATTAGTTAAGAGCAAACTAAAGAACAACAATAATCTAATGGGAGTAGCACAATAAGCTAACAGGCTGCAGTGTACTAGAAATTGGATAGTTTCTGGGAAAAAAAAAATTAGAATAGATTCCGACGTAAACTTCAGTTAGCATATAAAGAAGAAGATTGTGGTTTATCTCCAGCTGTCTTCATCAGAGTTTGAAATTTTTCATGAGAATTTATATATATTGCAGATATTTCCAAAGGAATGTGACTTGCATTAATACTGAATATGTTGTTATTGACACTTTTCTCTAATTTATATTTTTGTATCGAAAGCCAATATTCAAAATAGTTCTATGTAGTAATGCTCTAGATCCAGTATAGTTTACTTCTGTTTTAAGGTGTTCTAAGTAGTTAAGCTATTTCAAGTATAAATTTTTTGTATTTTATTATGTTATAAATTACTTGTCTGCTAATCCAATAATAAAAGTATTTTCTGTTAACAATATGTGTTTTTCAATATAAACCTTATCGTACATTAAAGGTTTCACCTAGTCTCGAATATATTGCTCTTTGAGTGACCTTTGGGGTTTTAAAATTCTAAAAATTGTGCTTGGCATTTTAAAACTGATTTTTTTTTAAATTTGGCATCTAAACGATTTTTCCTTTTTCTAGAGTGCAACTAAGACGTGTGCTCTTGTTTTAAATGACAACCTAACCTCTGCTGATTTCAAATAAAAACAAACAATCTGTTTGATACTACCAACATCTCTCAATGAAAAACTCTAGCCTTTAGAAGGTATTGTTACCAACACGACAAAAACTTAGCAGGAATTATAGAAATGAGACAGAGTATATGTAAATAAACTCTCTTTATCCTAATGACATTACTACAGTAGCCCAGCTATTTACTGAACTTCTATATGTAAATTTAAAAAATCCAGTCTGTATATATGGTATCCAATATAACAAAAATGTAAACTTCATAGCTTGGATTCAATTTATTAAAACATCATGTACGATGGTGAAGTCTAAAGTTGACCACTGATACTCTTAATTCTCAACGTAGCTCCAGTTGAAAGCTTATGTGGCCCGCCTAGACCCCAAGTGCATTGAATGTGTATCTCGGGCATGAAATTATTAAACTTCCATACTCACCAAATAAAGTATCACTTTTACTCCTAATGTTACAAAAGTGAGGTGGAAGAAAATTAATGATTAATGAATGGCCACAATACTAATAATGCAATTTATGTGGTAAAGCCCAATAAGTCTCTATGCTTTTGCATGCATGTTTTTTATGTAATTGAATTTTCTAAAAATGCAATAGAACATTTTTATGTATTTATCTTATCTAATAAAAGTCAAAAACTGTATGAAAACCATAATTAATTTACTTTCTTTGCCATAATAATGCGGGTAATTTGCCTTCTGGTTCTTTCTTTTGCAAATATAATGACCTGAAGTTAGCCACTATACATATAATAAAGTTTCAGATGAATTAATTCAGTTGTTAAAAACAAATTCTTAGTTATGAGATCCAATTTGATCATTCATTCTGAATATAATTTTTTTTTATTAGGTGAACGTAACATCAATAATGTTTTTTGTTCTGTAAGAATTACTAAAGCTAAATCAATACCATATAAACAATGATGATAAATTTTAAACTTTATTTTATAACAAAGTTCATTTACAGATATAATTTAACATTCGTATATTCACAATATCATATATATTAAAACCTTAAATTACTACCTAAGGTACTACTGAAAAAATTAAGGAAGTGGCTACTTAGAAATTATTTAAAAATATAAATTTCATTTAGTTTCAGTTATGTACAACATTGAAATGGTGCAGTTAAACTGCCCTTTTAAATAAATATCAAACCAGTGGCTGTTATTTTAACTGCTCCTTATTCCTTTCAGTAATTTACTTTAAAATACTAAGATTATTTTTTTATAAAACTATAGCAGTACATTACATTTTTTTGTATGACTAAGAAATTATTTGTGTTGATTACACTCTTTGAAATTTACTAGATGTTTTTAAAGCAATTCATTTACTTCATTTCCTAAACAGCTCCTTTAGCTTTTCACAATTTCCTACATACAATTTCCTATCACCTAAAAAATTATCTGAAATGTATCTATACATCTCTCTCAGCAACAATTTAAATTTTACTAACTTATTTCTTTCCTATAATCTATCACATTTTAATTCTCTATAATTTTCTGTCAAACAATTTCAAGCAACATTTCTGGAAGCAATCAGCCAAAAACATAATTACTAATTGATATCCCCAGCAAGAGTGTAGAACAATGTATCAGTCGTCTGTTAAAAGTATATAGAGAGCCTACACACTAATAACAATATATATATTATTAGATATTCGAATTTGAAAAATAGTTAAGCCAGGCTCTATTATCTAGAAAAGAAGTAAATACGATACTAACACATAAAAAAAAAACAACACTTGGACGCACACAATATATTTAAGTACCACCGACCTTAAATTATATAGATCACAACGATTTATTTGCACTTGAACTGAAAACCCTAAAGTCAGTGGCATTGAATGAATGACGCCAACGAAGTGGGCACAATTCCTTTATAAGGTATCTTAAATTGCTGTATTACTTGGGCAGCAATACAACTCAGTCTTGTATACTTTGCAACATTTACTAATTCATGCACATGTTGTCCTTTTAATAAACTGGCAAATGTATCACCATTGTTGTTAACTAAATCAATATGTGCTCCATGATCTAATAAAGTTTGAGCTAGACTAGCAGGGCATGGTTTGGCGAGAGCAGCAAGATGTAAAGGCGTATTACCCTCTTCATCTTTAGCATTAGGATCAGCACCTACATTTAATAAAACAGTTGCTAGATGTGGGGAGGGAAATTGACATGCTGGATATCTTCCAACTAGTGCTGCATCTCTGCAACATGCAAAGTGTAGTGCAGTTCTACCTAAACGACCCTTAATTCTCAATTTTACGAGATCATATAAAGCTCTGTGAATGCTTTTCGATGCTTCTTCAGTATTGCTTGGATGTTCCAATAACCTTGTTAAAAGACAAGCCAAGTGTAAAGTAATCACAAGTACGCGTGTAAGATATGTCAGGTCTCTTTCAACATTAGGCATTTTGTCTAACATTTGATTTCCTAATTCCACCTCTCGTACAGCCTTATTAAAAACTCTAAGAAGCTCTGATAACTCTACTGGTGGAACAATACGTCCTCTAGTAGTAGGTCTTCCTTCTTCACCCATCATGAACGAAAATAATTCAGTGAAAGAAAATAAACTACTTTGTGTCATAGGGTTTAATCTTTCAAGCATTGATTGTTGCATATCTAATGCATAATTCCATAATTCGATGCATCTATTAAATTTCCCGGCATCTGCATATACAGCACCTCTGTAACGTATGTAATAACTAGTATCAGGATGAGCAGGTCCAAGGATTCTTTCTCTAATAACTAGTGCTTGCATACGCATTTCATCTGGATCTGCCATTAGCTCATCAAGGTTTTCTGGGCTTCTAATTTCAACAGCATAATCATAGGCTGCAACAGCTTGAGTCCGTTGTTTTGGAAGTGATGGTCCATCACCATTATATCTAGCACAAAAGTGTACTGTAATTACGCAAGCTATTTATATCTTTGTAAATAGTTACCTTTCATCCATGGCCCTTTTCCAGAATTCAAGTGCTCCAATCATATCTCTTTTTTTATCTACAAATGTTGCTCCTAATAATTCTAAAGCATCTATACGTTCTTTCCTCGATACTAGATGTGGCTGTTTTATTAAATACTCTACAATATGATTATGTCCAGTAACTGCTGCCGCTAACAGAGGAGTCATCCCTATAACAAAAGGTAATGATAGTAGTAAATAAAATGAAAGGTTTACAATAAAACTAACAAACCATCAAAAATTAAACCAATCTGTGTAGCCTGTGAAAGGAGACTTACGGCAGTTATAGGATTATTTTATATATTTGTCACATTGACAGATTGATTTACTTTTTGATGGGTTATTATTAATTGAAATTGTTGCTTGCATCCACAAGCAGATAGTATCCTATTATGCTATCAATTAGGAGTTTTTTCACTGGTAGCACAATAGCACACTATCTGCTCATGGATACAAGCATTAATATTGAAAAAATCTTAGAAGTATTTTTGCTTATTGGCACTAACACATA
The DNA here is from genome assembly GCA_011009095.1 of Ignelater luminosus. Lineage (NCBI taxonomy): Eukaryota > Metazoa > Arthropoda > Insecta > Coleoptera > Elateridae > Ignelater > Ignelater luminosus. Next base: position 36,667 of record VTPC01090038.1, read on the forward strand.
CAATACGTTCATAAATACATATTCTCACTGACTATCTGGGAATTACTTGAATGATATGTTCCAATTAAATAAAACAAACTATAGCCATGATCTATAATAGCTATAAATGCTTAAAAATACACTCCAATTCACTCATTAATTTAACAACAATAAAATTAATAGAAGAAATACAATAGACGCTTCTTTTTCTTACCGTATGAATCAACATCCATAGTGGCACCATATTCTATAAGAAGTTTAAGAATATCTAAACTACCCGACTCTGCACAATCATGAAGAGCAGTATTTCCTTTAACACTTTTTCGGTTAACTCCAGCACCAAGACTAAGCAAATATTTGGCAATTCGGATATGTCCTTTGTAACAAGCTATCATAAGGCAGGTATGCCCGTGTCTATTAGCAACTTCAAAATCTGCACAAAGATAAAAATATAAGAAGTCTACAATTTAAGCAGAGAAAATCTGCCCCACATACCTGCACCATGTTTAACTAAGTATTTAACAATTTCTAAGTGTCCATCAAAACAAGCAGCTCTCAGTGGAGTTGAGTTTGTACGAGTTGTGCTGTTTACTTGCGCCCCATGTTTTATCAAAAGCTGTACTATATCTAGATGACCAGCTGCTGCTGCACACCATAGTGGTGGTGCTCCTTCAATGGTCTCACCATCAAACATCACTATAACATTATTTTGTAAAATTAGATACACCTTTTGCTTTCTTTCATAAAGACTTACCCGACCCAGGTTGTTCAATATCAGCATGGCATCTCTCAATAAGAAATTCGGCAACATCAAAGTGACCATTACGACAAGCAATCACCAATGGTGTTGCTCCAGATGTTTTAGCAGCTACTAGCATGGAGACTTCGTCTTTGCCTTTGTTGCAATGTAGATATATCTAAAATAAAAACAAAACTTGTAATCTTGAAAGAAAATTGTATAAGTGAGGTGTTGCTAACTCTTAATTAGGTACTGTAGCTATTTAATAATCAACTGCCTAATTTTTTTATCTTTCAATATTTCAAGTATTATAACATGTTAGTTAATGCTTTTTTGTATCTTCTGAAGATTAAGTTTGTAAGATTTTTGTTTCCAGATTAAGAAAGTTTGATTATTATTGTGAGCTTTAAACAATGTTGCAGTAGGTCTACCAATAATTTGTTGTATTTGACAAACAAAGTAGCTATACTACAATAATAAAAACCTTTTTGGAAAGCTTTCTTGATATTCCTGACTAAAATGGGTTCTTATAACTCTGTCAAAAGCTATAGAAATATGCTGTAGTAAGTATGAGAAAAACCATAAAACTGACAATAAAGGTGGGTTGTATACATTCAAATCTTAATCACTGTTTAACTCCATGGAAATCATTATTGTAACAGTTTCTATGCAGTTGACCCTTGATTAAAATTTGAACTTACTTGGTATATAACTCGCGGTACAATCCGCCTTAAGAATAGCAGCTAATCTAATTTATTTTCCTGTTGTAATCAATTATAAAAAGAAATATGTTAGGTATGATGTAAGGTCAACATGTTATGAGCCTCAAAAAAAAAAAGAAATACCAGATAAAAATTATAGCATCCAAGTAAATTTCCAGATTATATAAAATTTCCTCGTATGATAATGAAAAAATCTGGACTATGCAAAAAAACTAAAACAAACAAAATAAGTCGTAATACTACAATGTATATTATGCAGTGTTGTCACCGATACATTTTTTTAAAAGTTGAGTAACTAGATATAGATACAATTATTGAAAAAACATATCTAGATACTGAGATATAGCGATTTTCAAACGTCTGCAACTCGGAAACGCCTACTCCAATTGAAGTGAGCTAAAAATCGTCGTTTTTCGACCTCCGATTTCGACCATACCACTTGACCAAATTATAAAGTTGTGGTATTCATTCGGCGCCGAATTTAATGGCCTTCAATTGTTATACCTTACAGTGAAGTTTTCACTAGAAGCACCGTTTAGGAGTTATAAGCGAAAAACTGAAAAAAAGTCCGAAAACTTCGTGGTTTTTTTGATGTCCTCATGTTAGCTCACCACGACAAACCGTGAAAAACTAGACATCCAATGAACCGATTAGAACCATAAAACGTTTGCCGACATTTATTTCCACCTCAACCCCTTTTTGGGATCTAATTTTACTGGCTTATATTTCTTTCTTTTTTGTTTTGAAAACTACAGCTTGACCAACATCAGAAAAGCCCTGAGTGGGCGTGTACGGGGTAGCTATATGTTGACCAAGTACACTCACATGCAAAAATCTTTCGGCGGGAAATTTAAATAAAACTAAACATCACCAATAACATGTAATGGATTTAAGAGAACTTTTTCTTAGTTAGTGTACTCGAGTAAAATTACGCTTCTGATTGGTCGACGTTGTTTGCTATTGAAATTAGTTCGCATATTTTCCGGGGTTTTTTTGAGGTTGGTCGCGCTGTAGTTACATTATAGGAGGCTAAAGTACAGAATGCTTACACTGTGCAGATCATGATATACAGGGTGATGCACCAGTGATGACGAGCCTTAAAAATATTGAATTCAACCCAACTTGCATATTTCCAAAGAGACTAGAAAACTGGATAATAAAATTAAAACTCCAATTACAGATACCTGAGAAATTCCACTTTGTCTTTATCTTTTGTCAGTTTCTATGTTTGACGCGGTTTGAGGTTTGCAAAAAAAAAGTTTAATTTCAGTGCATTCAAAATTAGTTTTAAATTAGAAAATGTACACAAATGACGAAAAACTGCAGGATTTTAATTACGGTGAATCTAAAAAAAAGGTTTTTCAAAACAAAATAAATTTAAACAATAATCTTTTAGACTGTGTAATGTTCAGCAATGAAGTAACATTTTCCAATAATGTAAGTCGACATAATTGTCATTATTATGCACAACAAAATCCTTATTGGATAAGAACTGCCCACTTTCAAACGGTTTATTCTGTAAATGTTTGGTGTGGCACTTTGGTAATCATATTATCAGCCCCCATTTCTTTCCTAGAACTCTAAATAGAAAAATATTTTTAAATTTCCTACGAGATGATTTGCCAAAACTACTTGAGGATGCACCTTTAAGTATTCGCCAGGAGCTTTGGTTTCAGTTAGGTGGTGCTCCACACCATCACCACAGACATGTTCAAGATTATTTAAATACTGTATTTAGAGGTAAGTGGATTGAGAGAGGTTCAACTACACCTTGACTTCTTAGGAGTCCCGCCTTGACCCCTCTAGACTACTTTTTATAGAGTGCAGTCCAAAGCATTGTGTATGAAAGATCAGTTCTAAACGTAGATCTGGAAAACAAGATTGTTGACGGCTGCAGGTCGATTATTCCAGGGACTTTAGAAAGATTAAAAGTTTCATTTAAAAAACGTATAATTGCCTGTGTACAAAATAATGGACAACATTTTGAACAATTTCTTTAATTTATCTTCCCTAATTTTGTTATCCTTGATTGTAGTTGTAATTATATTGTTAAGATTTTTTTCGTAATAAATGTTCTTTTTCTCTAATTTGGCAATCATTCATTAGGCGTTAAGCTGATTGACAAGTGCTAACCTCAAGATTATGTTATAATAAAGAAAAAACAAGAAACAAGATGTCTATGTTTCATGATGTTTCGAAAAGGAAAATAAAATTGAAGTGACCCTTGGAAATGTACAATGGGTTGCATCTCAAATTCTATTAGGCTCGTCATAACTAGTAAACTACCCTATATAGTAAAGGGTTTTCCAATAAGAGGTGTTATTTTGATATTCAAAGAAAAGTACCATTTTTTAATATAAATGATCGGATGTTTATTTCATTATAAAGAGGAAGGTATGCCGTTAATAGTGGAAAATAACATCAGGCAAATGACCACCACGACCACGCTTACAGGACAATATCCTTTTCATGAAATTTTCCATAACCAAATCGCAAAGTGGCTGCCCTATGTCCTCGATAGCCTCACGAATTCCATCTTTGAGGTCTTGAATCGACGCTGGGCTGTTGGCGTAGACCTTCTCTTTCACGTTGCCCCAAAGAAAGAAGTCGCAAGGTGTTAAATCACAAGATCTCGGTGGCCAATTGTGATCACCTCTTCGAGAGATAACACGGTCCGGAAACTTTTTCCGTAAAAGATCAATGGTTTCGTTGCTTGTGTGGCACGTAGCGCCGTCTTGTTGAAAGTAAACGTTGTCCAGATCAATACCATCCAATTCCGGCCATAAAAAATCGTTAATCATCTCTCGATAGCGCAATCCAGTCACCGTAACTGTTGCTCCAGCCTCATTTTCGAAAAAGTAAGGTCCAATGACTCCGCCGGACCATAAACCGCACCAAACAGTCACACGTTGAGGATAGAGAGACTTTTCAACAATAACTCTTGGATTTTCTGAGCCCCAGATCCGACAATTTTGCTTGTTGACGAAGCCACCGAGGTGGAAATGGGCCTCATCACTCAAGATGATTTTTCGATGGAATTCTGGATCATTTTCATGCATTTCAACGACCCAATCAGCAAAGACACGACGTTGTTGATGATCGGCCGGCTTGAGTTCTTGTGTTAACTGGACTTTATAAGCCTTAAGACCCAAATCTTTATGCAAAATACGGTGTAATGACGTTTGTGGAATGGCTAATTCCAAAGAACGACGAGGAATGGACAAACCTGGGTTTTCTTTAACACTTTCGGCTACAACAGCAATATTCTCGGCTGTTCTTGAGCGACGTGCACGGGTTTTATTCTTCACATCACTAACTTGTCCCAAGAGCTCGAATTTTTTCACCAATTTCTGTATTGCGGTCCGACAAGGTGCTTCACGGTGACCCAAAAATGTTCGAGTTTTACGAACCGTCTCTGCCAAATTTTCACCATTTTTATAGTGAATTTTAATAATTTCAATGCGTTGTTGAAGCGTGTATCGTTCCATATTTATTAATGGCGTAGTTTCTACTTGTCAAATGTCAAAAAATGATATCTTCAAAAGTGACATCTACCGAAATAGCGGGCTATTCAAAATAACACCTCTTATTGGAAAACCCTTTATATGTTCGGTGTGTTACATCTCTAACTGGTTGTTGACGTGATATATTTTGTAAATGCTTTGATCCATGCAAAATGAAAATTTTCACGGTTTTCTCTAATGCCCGTTCCTCAAGGAGATGACAATTTAAAAAAAAAATAGTACACAGGTTTCTATGGATCAAACTTACCTACAGTTAGAAGGCTTTATTAAAAATAGCAGTGGGGTGAAATCTATGTAGTTAAATTTCACTCTACGTTGGTGTGCGATAAATGTATGAATACTCTAGCTGTAGATAAACAAACTAGTGTTATTTAAATGCTAACATGTAACAAAAAAAACCACCATGTACACAGTAATACTAGTCAACAATTACTATTTTTTTATTACTTATACCACAAAAAGTAGAAAGGTGTCTGTTATTCAAATATAATTGTTTCAATGACGTCTAATATTTCTTAATTGCATTTTTTGAAAGAAGTAATTTAAATGTTAAATTATAGGTTTCCAAGGCAAATATACGTTTAAAAAGTTGTTGATTCGGTATGTACATAACATAACATACAAGAAACCATCTAAAAATTTAATAAGAATTGACGCTTACTAAATCTTTATGCGAAAAAAATTCAACAAATTCAAATTAATTTCCAAACCACATGTACTTTTTTTTCTATGCGGTTTATAGGATGCTTTAAAAATACTTAATATCATTGTGATTCTGCAAAAAATTAAACTGTTATGTCATATCTAATATACTACGTGAAGTTACATTATAATAAAAGTAAACAAAGAAGTTTGATAGATTCGTAAAATATAAAATATAGGCATTCAGCTACTATTTACTCAGTTTCAGCTTCAAAATCATAATTTTGTGAAGGCCAGATTATCTCAAGATTTTTCAATTAAATTGTTTATCCACATACAAAAGAAATCAATTCATCAATACAATTATTTTAATATATAAAGGCGTACATACTACATTGGCATTTATTATCACTTTAGAAGAGAATAAAAACAGGGTGGTAGCAAATGAGGTATATAGAGTAACAAATTCTATATTTATCCCACCAAGGATTCACTTATTAACCTAGTTTTCAGAAAATCTAGCTTCTCAAAAGTGAGATGTAAACAAAGAAGGTTTAGGAATTCTGAACAAAATCGTTACCTGGTCTCTTAATGAGATATATCTACGCCACTGATATAAGTGATTATAACAAAAAAACAAATTATATTATGTTGACAATGATCTTATAAAATTTGAATTACAAATCACTACAGAATTAATTCTCAATTCTCCATCGAAATTTACTATGTATGGTTCTTTCCTCTGTTTAACCTCCACAATTTCAAATCTGCAAATGAAATTTTTTTAGGCGCAATTGTATAATTTAATGGTTTCTAAGGAAAATCTTAAAAAAAATGGTTTTTTGCTACACAAACAAACAGCAAGCAACACGTCATGCCATTTCGTAAAAGTACATAGGTGCAATGCCCAAGTAGAAGGTTATTAAAATGCGGTCATTAGTTCAGAAATTTATTGACTGAAGGTAATTTAAATTACAAATTTAAAGATTCAAAATAATAAGATTTGATAAAAACTAACTGAAAAACAATAATTAATACTTTCTAAAATTAAAGTTTTGATTTAAGCAAGTTCGGATACTAACGTAAACACTGGAAAAACTTGAAACTTAGATAAACTTATAATTAATTTACATGTACATATTTAATTAAATATTCATAAAATGGAAAATTCTGAATGAATTTTGATAAAACATAAAAATTCTAATTGTAAATGTTGCATAGTCGGTTTAATTAAACAACGGAGAGGAAACTTCTTTCTGCCCATTGAAATAAAATAAGTAACAATCTATAAATTCTACATAGATTTGTAAATTCATTAGCACAAAACCACGAATTGTTTCTATGGTCATTGAAGTCATGGGGATACCATAGACTTTCTGTTGGACCTGCTAGTGATAGCTCCGAAATAATAATTTGTACAAAAACGAAGTTACAAAACCAATAAAAATACTATTTCGCTTTCTAAGATTTATATATATTATACAAGATAAAAAATCTCGTTAAATGTTCTCGAATAAAAACACGGTAATGCCCACTGAACATCAGTTGTAATTATCTCCATAGAATAAACTAATTATAACGAGTTTTTAAACATAAAAGCTAATTGCTGAATACACATTATATTAAAATAAATGTTATTCACTTGTTAATATTTAGAAAACATCATTCATCAAGCACTATAATACAATACTATAATACTAAGATCTGTACATAATATTAATTATTATATAATATTATTGATAAATAACGAACTCAAGGAAAAGCTTTAGCAATTAATTCAATTGTTTTACTATGTTGAAATGAAATCCCAACCCAAATCTTCCTCATACATTTAATGTTAAATTATAGTATGTGACATGTTTCGGCGTACAACCCACCTTTGTTTTGTTGATGTTTTCTGTTTATTTAGAAATTACTGATAATAATTGGCATTAATAATAATTACTGTATTATTTCAGCTTAACTACATACGTACTATTTATTACCTCTGCTACCTGCATTTATTTATCACTTATTAGGTTAGCAAGAATTATATTTAACAAATATTTTGTATGGCGCAATAAAACTTAAAAAAAAAAATTAACATAAGTGTAAATTTGATTACTATTATTTATCGAAAGTATACAAGTAGGTATTATCGAAAACCCGGATTCGCCTGATCATAATTAAAAACAAAATATTTTCCTTAGATAAATCTATCGGTATTAAAAGAAATATATGATAATTATAGACTTATTGGAGGTATTAATTATCTCTTATATTTATTCGATTAAAATATAAATAAAGTTCTTACTAATTCAAACGGTTTCAATAATTGTTTAAACCAATAAAATTTCATTGCACTATATTAAATCTAACACCCCTCTTTTTCACATGTCAGTTTTACAATCAATAATATTATTTTTCTACGAAATCCTATTTTATTTAAAATTAGTTCAATACTTTATAGGTTGTTTAGTATCCTTATTTCAACACATTTACGCAATCAATAATAAGGCGAAAACGTAGAAGTAAAAGTAGACCAAATACTACTAAGAAATTAATTTTAAACATAATTTAGCAATCATGATTTCTTAGTAACTTCAATAAAGAATATATGACGAAAAATCAAATATTAAATAATAGAAAAACAAATGTGTACTTGCATTTATCTCTTGTAAACAAATAAATAAAATAAACAAAAAAGTGTTAAAAACCTTTTGCAGTTTTCTATGTATCCATCGGTGAGGTCTCCTGAGGGAATTTCGGCACGCATTATAAATATATAACGGCATATCTTTAAATTGACACCATTTACTATAATTAAATTAGCACTTAAAAAAGTCTCTACTAATTGAATTAGTCGAGGTGATCAACGCTTATCACTGCTACGCTAAGAAATAATCACACCTGCAACCTACTCGACAGTCAGATTGTTACTAACTGCACAAACACGTTTTGTATTTGCTTTTAACTTCCATAGAGTTGTTTACAGAGTGGTCAGTTTAGCATGCAGCCGGTATATTATAAAAAAGCGGTCTGAAATTTTCAGTACTGCGAAGTTATTAAGTGATGCGTATCTTTGAAATAATGAATATTGTTACGTAAGATAAAAATTTAAGCAAAAAGCATGCCGTATACATTTACTTACTGCCATCTCCATAATTATTATTTTGTAAACATAACAAGATCTATGAGGTGTTTCTAGGTCGCAGAATAAATTACCTTTTGGGTCTCTATAATCAAAACCGCGAACAATGACGATAACGATGACGAGAAGGATAATTATTTAATTATATAAACAAACAATACCTTCTTAATTTACTAATTAGTCACGAATTACCTCTGTTATAAACGAAAGAAAATCAATTCGCTGCTTGATCTTTTCTTAATTATGTTTTAATATTTTAGTTTTTGCCCTTGCAAGTACGGATCACCTTTGAATATCGAATAAAAGAAAGAGAAGGTCTATGAGCTACGAAAACATTTCCGACTAATGTCAAGGCTAGATACCTACAAGTAATACTCAAAACGCAAAATAGGTTCCTATTTTCACAAAACCAACAAATTAGGACATAAGGACACTAGTTTGCAGTAACCGACTGTATCGACCTGTAATCGTGATTTTATTCACGTAGTAAATAATAAAGTACGCGTTCTATGCTTTTTTTTGTGGATATTCCTGATACAAAAGAAACGATGTATTCTTGCAACAAATAAAAGTACCTGCACTTCATATATTTAATTGGAAATCTAAATATTACGTGATAGTTTTCATATATCCTGATCGGATCAAATTACGGAAATCCTTCCTTTGATTTTTCGTAAGAAATAACATTAAATGATCATCATAGAAGGAATAAAATAAACGGCCGAGTCATTATAACTAGAAATGAGTGTTTGAAAATTTATATTCCAATTCCAATTCCAAGCATTTGTAAATCCATACAACGACAGAGATAGGTAAACATCAAGCAGCCTATGGTAAATTCTGATATGTTACTATGATAGCAAATAAAAATTCAATCCTACTTGAAGTAAGGTCTGAAAGTAACGTAATAACAGAGTTTCTCTTTAAATTGGTTTATTGAAGTGAGCAATAATAAAATTAAAACAGTACAACCACAATACATTAAACAATGAATCAGGGGCGAATTTACCATGAAACTAGTACATCTGCCATTTCACGTTCCAGCGTAATAAGTAGGCGCCTGCCACTGACTGAGGCTAAAATTCAGTTTCTTCTAATATAGAAGTTCTTTAGCATTGCATTTTACCGAAGATCCACACCATTCCAAATGCAGAAATTAATAGTTTGGATCTCCTCGCAATCGCTTACATAAGCTGAAAATCAAGAAAAATAGCGGATTATTTGGTCAAAACTGATGTCGACAATCAACATCGATAACTTTTAAGTTAAATACTATGTAGGTTATAACGTAAGCTTGAAGGGAATCATATTAATTCTTATCTCGATAGTAGGTCCCTAAAAGGCTTACCAGCAACTATAGTATGTTTTCTTATTATAGAATTCAGAGAAGGGCTTGACATGATAACTTTGTAACAATGTTGTTCTTTGAAGTTTCACTAAAAGTAACTAAATAAATATGAGTTGTCAATATACAGAGTGTTATATCAATTAGTTTCTTTTGCCCTCTCTTGTATTTTTGTTATGAAGCATTTTAGAAAAAAAAAATAGGAACTTTTGTCTTGACGTCTAGAATACGCTCCGAAAATAACAGTCCGAACTTATGTAACACCCTGTATATTAAGTAGTGATTTTTGCTTTTACTTAATGTAAACCTGAATCTGATGTGTTTGTTGTACACTGCAAAAATATGGTAAAATCAAAGCCTACTCCGAATTCTCTGATATAAAAACAGGATATACACATGATGGAGAGACGATGACAAAACTGTAGCTTATTTATAGGTTTTATTTGAATTAACTTTACTGTTTGGGACAGTTAAACAAATAACTCAACAAGTTGTAAGGAATAACTACAATTTAAGATTTTATAGTCTAAAGTAACATTAGAACCATTTTATAGTTTGTTACACAAAATAATAAGTAATTATATATAAGCTGCAGTATGCATGGGTCTCAGAAAAGATAATAAAAAATATCGTTTGCAAGATAAATTGTTGTTATGAACCGTAGTATGGCTTTTCTGTAGATTAGAATAAGCAGTCAACAGGAATAGAATTTAGAAATATCTGCTTGGTACGGGTCTGGAAACATTCTGAGATCTTTTGTTATACCAAGGATATCTAAGTAAATCTTCCTAGTAGAGTGGTAGGGCTATAAGATTTATTACCACCTCAAAAGTTACAACTCTAAAAAAATTTTGAAAGTGATACCTGTATGAGATAATACGGGGGAGGGATAGTTGTGACAGAAAATGACATTGAAAGGATTTCGAAAGGTGAATATCAGATAGTATGGAAAGCAGTGAAACGGGTGAATCTGTAATTGGTACTAACGGTGTAGTAGCTTCTCTCAGGCAAGTAACCAAGAAAGTGTTATATCCGCAAAATCGTCTAACCTTCAAGGTAAGTTCATTTAGTGGTGTAACAACCACCCCAACAAAATCCTGCAATGCGGGTGGGGCAAGGAAAAAGGGCCTCCATAAGGTAGGCTAGTCTGAAAATTGCGTAGGGAAGCCACCATGCTGAAGTTGCGAGGGACTGGGTTCGGCTAGAAAAAAAATTCTCAGGGGCCCCGTGTCCTAAGGAGGGCTTTCCATGTTGAAATTCCAAAGGGCTCCGCGTTTTACCGGGAATCCAGGGGAACCCCACATGGTTGGTTTACAATAATTAGTTGTTACGCTTATTTCAAACTCAAGGCTTGACAAGAGATTAATTTCAAACTTCATACAAAATACCCTTAAACACCAAAGAGGTTATTTAACGATCATTCCCCAGTCATTTTAAGCTTCATGAAAGATTAGTTTCGTATTTCGTGCAGAAAGATTTCTAAACATGAAAGTTTAGAATGGCTTGATACATGCCACGAACTGTATAATACAACCTCGATCGCTTATTTCAGTTGCCATGTTTCATAACCGTATAAACAAACATACAGTCATCTTACAGATTCACTCAAATTATTTATGATATACCTACGGTACATAAAATCTACTAGTACTTCAATGAAGTGAGAAACAAAACGCTCAGTTGGCATAAAATTCGAAATGAAAAAGAAAATGGTAACGTACTAAATGAACTTTTAAACTTCAGAATGTTTGTCTAGATATTGTGTCATTAATTAATTCTTGTTAATTTGACATTGAAATTATACAGGGTTGTTTAAATCATGTAAAAGCCGGTTACGTCAATTCAAATTTGTAGTCTATCTCAACTAATACAAATAAGTCATTGTCACGACGCCAGAGTAGTTGAATATAGAGTGATTGATCCCAAGCAATAGAATGATTTAGTTATTTTATAACTTATTCTGACATTTTAGAATGGTTAGATCGTAATCGAAATATCAAAGGAACAAAAAGTTTTACTGCTAAAATCTGTGTAGTGTTGACGTAATATCAACCTCTAGAACGTGTTCTCATCTTAAAATTTAATTGCAGGAAGAGCCCTGAATTTTGTACAGAACCTTTAGCTTTTATACTTAAATTTTTAATAGACCCTCATTTCAAAGTAAACAAATACTGAACTGGTTTACATAAAAACAATTACTCAAATTCAATTATGGTAATGAGTATTTGTTAGTATTATGGAATTACAAATAATAAGACGATATTTTACTTAATGACATGTAATGATTTACATAATAACTAATTATGTTCGAATTTTAATTGCGTTTCAAAATTTTAAAGTAAAATCAATTGACTTGACCAGGTTTTTTTGTCAGTTATTGAAGCATAACCTTTTATAGGTTAATAAACTACGTAAGAAGTGCAGATTATAAAATTCCACGAAGTGGCAAAAAACTTTTTGAATTTATTCTCGACAATCGTAAAGGTGCCTTTCACAGTGGTTACTTAAAACATCTTTTTTTTTTATATCTCGCAATCGTATTTCCTTATTGTTTTTGGAATTTTATACCACTGATTCCATTGATTTAACTAACGTTTAATAAAGTGTACAATATCATGAATGACTTTTTTCTGGCATAGTAAATACTTTCATGGATTATATTAGGTTTTGTATCTATAAGCAGTTTTGTTTATGTGAAAGCTCAGTAAACGGAAAATCGAAGCTGATATGCCTCATTTGTTTTTTCACATATACCTAGTGCAGAAATGGTTTGGGATACATAACTCTTACATTCTTTGAAGTATTGATATTTCATCCTGAAACAACCCATATACGAGCCCTAACAACTAAATATTGGGACAAGCAATTTAAAGATGTTTATGTTACTACATTACAGGATTACTGCGATTAATAAAGTTTACATAACAGAAGTATGAAAGTTTTATTGCTGTGTAACGAATTACAAGTAATGAAAATAAATTATTTATTTCATGAACTGCTGTGATTAGCTAGACAATAAAAGACTCTTAAAATCATTGACAACTATATATAGGGACAAATCAACTTTTTAGATCTTAATAAGATGTTACATTGCTCTTTACCTTAATAACAGCTCGAATTCTTGCTGGTATGGTTTCTGCCAAAGTTCTACAAAACTCAAGTGTAAAACTACTCCATATTTCTTCCAGTCTTGCTTTAATTTTGCAATTGTTCTTTGAATGTTGTTTCTTAATTGTTGTTTCATCTTATGCTAGAATGTTTCAATGATATTCAGATCGTGACTGTTAACAGGTTAAGCCAAAACTGTAATACCTTTATCAGAAAACCACTATTTTGTTGATTTGACTGTGTGACAAGCAGCCCCTTCTTGTTGGAAAGTAAGATTTGCATCAAGATGCTGTCTCTCGATGCTTGGAAGAATACTATTTGTTAATATTCTTTGATATTTTTCAGCAATAACAGTACCATCAATGAACTCAAACTTTCCCACATACAGCCCCAGGTCATTACCCCCTTTGGAAATTCCATGGTGCGTTTGATACAATCTTTGTAAAAAGCTTCATTCTTTGCCCAAATAACTCGTTTTCGAAAATCCTCCACACAGACGTCAAATTTACATTCATCACCAAAAATAATTTTTGGCCAGTCTTCTACAGTTCACGATAATTTAGATTTTGTCCAATCAGGTCTATTTCTTTTTGTTTTTGGCTTAAAGCGGCTTTTCTTTAACCTATGTGATAATAGAAAAGCACGGTTATTCCGAAAACATACAGAAAACTTACATCAAATCTTATAAAATTTCAATCTGGATTTACGAATCCATCTTCTACAACATTCTCGTGATACTTTTAATCCAGATTATCTATTCCACTGTGCAATAATATCCCATAACGCATTCCGTCAACCCTTCTTACACACTTTAACAAGAAGCCTCTGGTGCCTTGGTGCAACCAGCCTAGGGTGGCCTGAACTTCTACCTTTAACGCCAATATTTTCAGTTTCCCGATAGTGTTTTATAATATTAAACACAATTGATTTGGAAACATTTAGATTTTTGGCGATTTCACGAATTGTTTTGCTATTACGATATTGTTTTATAAATTATCTCTGTAAATTTTCGTTTGTTGCTGCACCACGTGCCATTTTTATGGTTAAATTGGACAAATAAGTTATAAAAGCAAATTACTAGAGAGGTTGATGATAACTCAGTTCTTGTTTTTTGAAAACCAACCTCGTTTAAAAAAATTTAGAAACGTTTAGTTAACTGTCCCAACAATTAGTTGTCAGTACCTTTTATAGTTGAAACAAATGATTTTATCTGCGATGCATGCAATTTGCAGAATAATTACATTTGTCATCATTTACAACTCTAAACAATTTGCAACCCAAAAAATCTGAGTGGAAATTTAATAAAATATCTTGTTTATACAACATTAAAAGAAAATACTGCTTGTCCCAATATTTAGTTGTTAGGGCTCGTATGCCACTAACCAGAAAATAATTTTAACTATAAAAACTGTTTGTATAATTGGCGCCAATTATTATTTAATACTATGTATAGTATAAACAGATTCAAATAGTAGAGAGACATAAAATAGCAAAATATTTACGCCACAGGCTATTTTATAGTCTAAATTGAACTGGACAAACAGTATTGTTTGTGAATGTATTCCAGAAATTAAAAACGCGTATACTCAGGAAATTTAACAGCGATAGTTTTCTGATAAGCGTCATAGATCTTAAAGAATATTATCATATTGTTCAAAATCTTGAAAAGTTTTGATTAGATCACTGTTGTAATTTTTAATTTGAGAAGTTATTCTTCTATGGTAAGTAATTTGAAATTAGTCTTTGTAGTGGCACAAGGTTTTTGCAAAATCTAACAATTAGTAAATTACATAAACTGATTCATTGTTGTCAATGCCTGTTGTTCAACTATCCAAATACATTGCATAAGGTAGCAGTGAGACGGTGGGGAACAAAAAGTGATTATATTCTTAAATTTCTTCATTTTTTAAACTTCTATAACTTTTGCTTAGCGCTTCTTTTTTCAGAACTAACTTCTATAGTATCAGTCTCCTAAGTTTGTTAAGGAGGAATATACGTATTGTCGGTGAGGCGCCTATACTTAGGCTGGAGCCTAGTCAGCCTATTGCATAATATGATCTTTCCAACATCAAATTATTTTATTGATTGATTACAGTCAATTCTGTAATGTTTTGGGTTGCTTTTGTACTGATATACCTTCCACATAAAAAGAATCTCCGAAACAAGTTTCTTAAAATGTTTGCTTGAAATTTTCTAAAAGAAGCCATTACGAAATCAATTATTTAAAAAAATGATATATTCCGACGTCATTACATAATGAAGCAGATGAAAATGTAAAATTGATTGAAAAAAGGCCTTGAGTAACATTTTTTTATTGTATAATCTAAAACCAATAAAACAGGCAGGAAAAACATGGTATTAATTAATTTTTTACATTTTGGCGCTAATTAACTAAATAGTTTCCAACTTTAAGACGTTACATAACTGTATTATTGTTGTAGGTGATTGCGTTTTATTTTTTCTGTTTTATATAAAAATTGACTAAATAAATATAATCATTATTAACAGGATCTGTCATTTTTCGTAGCTCTCTGAAACTGCTGTCCATATCGTTGAATAATATAATAACATATAATGATAGACAATCACTTTATTTGCGTGAGAACTAATATTCTCTTCGTCATTAGTCATTACCATAATTGTTATTTTCAAAGACGGACACCTCATTTATTAAACTTGTCGGTCACTTTTGACACTTTTTTTGATATAATATATAAAATGCTACAATTTCTGTAATGGATTTCAACTGTGAATCGTATATTAGATGAATTTCCATTTGGAAGATTACATTAAGTATTTTATATAATCATATCAATAAAAAACAAATGAATGATTCGACACATAAGACAAAATAACGTCGACTATTTCTTACACATATTAATATGATTGAAACGATTAAATTATAAAGTAAGAATAACAATAAAATAAAAACCCGTGGGAGTGTGCGAATGACCAATTAAAGATTAAAATCGAATCAACATCATAATTCATCGCTTTTAAATGGAAAACTGTAGTGCGGAAAACTTGGTAGTCGACACTTATTTTATTATGTAGGCGTACTTGACATATTCAGGAGGACATTTCATATTTACATTTAAAATAAACTCTTTGATTTTAAATGTGGACGGAGAGAAAAATTCCTTGCCTTTAATTTTTCCTAGGTATACCTTTTGTTTATTTGATATTTGTGTATAAAAGCGACTGTAACGTTGAAGGAAAGTATAACAAGGATAATATTATCAATTCATAAGTATGCATAACTAAATCATACTCGGAAAAAACAAATCTCTGTTTTCCGCAAGGTTGTTGCGCAAGTTAAACAAGGACTCCAGACGGTTACAAATCATAAAATAAAATTTATAGAAACGTAATAATAATAACTCAAAAAGTAAGGAAACCGTTTTGGTGTTGAGATTTGCAGTTCCTTTTTAATTGAGGAAGTTACTGATGAATACTCCAACAGTACACACAAAATAAATAGTGAGATTTAAGTGACCTGGCATTTCAAAATTAATTGGTAGAAATGGTAATATTAACTTTAATTTAATTTGAAGGATGTATCAATTTATATTAACGACATCAAAGTGCGTTTATTGTGTGTAGGTTTGGTTTCTACACATGGAATGCTTAAAAAGTTTTTTATTAGTATATTTAATATATTACGCATCAGGTCTGACTTTGTTAGTAAAACACTCTTAGCACTTTCCTTGGATTCATATAAATATAGATTACATGTCAATATGACTAATTTCATTCAAGTTTTATGTTTCTGTCTCTTACCTTTAACATTAACTCATGTTATTGGTAAACAGTTTGTAACTGTCAATACGGAATGTGCTACGCCCTTATCAGTTACTAAGAATGTTTTAGTACTAATTCAATAGCTAAATTCTACTCTGTGACAGTCTCAAGATCAGAGTAGTAGTGCTTCCTTCTGTCGAAAACATTTGAAATATTTAAGAATATTATTAGTGATATTACTTGGAAAACTCTCAAAGAATCTCAAACATTAATTCAGACTATCTTGCCGATTCAAATTTATTAATCAGGATCTTTGCCTAAAGTATCAGCGCAAGGTGTTCGTAAAATAATTTGGAAGAAGATTAACAAACAATTTTGGGAACAAAATTGAACCAATTAGCTCAAATAATTATACTTATTTAATTTTAGATGTCAGACTTGTCTTGCTAAGCACTTGAGGCCTGGGTAAGGTACTGGTCAGACCTATCAGGCAACCGAAATTCTGGAAAGTTGCTTGCCACATGGCCGAGCTCATTGGGTAACGTTATTAAACTGCCAATTCTGCTTTATTCCATTTATCATTTTCTCGGCAACTTATCAAGGAATTCCGATGTCTAATATTGCCTGCTAATACGTTTTTCTTACTTGGCCCAACCTGCATGTAAAAAATACTGATCAGTATTATCTTGTTTTGCAGAAATTTGTTGACAGAACGAGAAAACGAGCAATGAAAACAGATAATCTTAAAGTTAGGTCATTTTGAACAGGTAAAAATGCTGCTATCTACTACAAAAAATTGTATTAATATGTCTTGCCCATCTTAATAGAAGGTTCACATGGAGTAGTGTACGAGACCAAGGTGAACTAGTGATTAAATAATTAAAGACATTAGAAGCCTAAATGCTTATATAAACATTATTTTGAGATAATGAAGTTCAAAATTTGGCTGTTCCACACAAATAACTTTTTTATTTAGCTATTACGTAACAACACAAGCAGATAGCATTAAACTAAAATCTCCTAACATTTTAAACTGCACCAAAATCATTTTAGTAAAAAAATGTCACTTATGTGGTTTTGCTTCTAAGCTCTTCAATTGTTGGTAGTGCACAAACTCTTTTCTTTTGTTTTTTCAAAACGAGCCCAGTAAGTTTCAGTAAAGTACCATTAGAATTTGACCGTTTTTATAGTAATAGTACCAAACTTGAATAAAAACTATTGTAAAATTAAATACCGTGCGAACGGCGTAAGTCGAGCACGACAACAATTTCTTGTCCAGTCATGCACGCAAGTCGAATGGATAGTCACATACTTACTCGAAGCCCTGTGAACCACCCCTTATTGAATTCGGTTAATATCAGAGAAAGCTTTTTGTTTGAAGGTTAGCAAACGAGCATCACACGCTACTGTCTATGCAAAATTTATGGAATAACAATAAAACTCAGTAATTTAACCATAAAATGAAAATATTTAAAATCCACAATAAAAAGTTGCATAACTAATTGGCATTAAAAATTTAATAGTTACAAAAAAAGAGAGGAAAAATTCCATTCAGTCTTAAATGTTACAATAATTACTGTTCATCTAATATCGGCAAAATAAGTTCTTTAAATATTCATTAAGATTTTTTTCTCATATGTTTAAGAAAGTTATAACAAAGAATTTCTTTAATAACGGATGTCCTTTTGAATTTCAACATCAATTAAGAAATATAAGTAATAATTGTGGTGTTTGACTATTAGGATCCGGAAGATTAAACTATGCGGATTTAAAAAGTATTCTTATTATTTGTTTAAAAGTTTCCATCCATCCATATAAAGACATCTCAAGATCAACTATTTTTGGATTTGGGATAGATAATAACTGAATTTTTCTTATTAGAATAAATTAACGTAAAACCCACAAAGGTCATCTATGCAATGCCAATAATTAACCTCCAACTATTTAAGATATGCATTTGTAATACTGTTATTGTGAACTTGACATTACATTAATTTCACCGAACCACAATTAAAGAACAGATTATAAAAAGGTGGGTAACTATGTTCCTTGGCTATTGGGTTGTAACGTTTTTCGTAACATTAATATCCATCTTAAGCTACTAGAGCAAAATGAAATATTATTCAGTACGTAAAACTGAAACGATACTAATTAATTTTTTTTGTAAAGCACCCTTGAAATGTAATTAATAGCAAGTGGAATGGACTTTCTTACTAATTATTTTTACTTTATAATAAAAAAATTGAAAGTTTTAACTTTACTATTAGATCTATGTGTTTATCGGGTATAATACTTATTTGTTTGGAATCTCCTATAAGTTTTACTTTAGAATAGACATGTATACCTTGAAATTAAATAATTTAATTCTAGATAAATTGCAAGGAAAACTAGATGCGTTTGGGATATCTAGATACATTTTTAAAAATATGTAGCATAGGTACTTAATATGGTGTGATCAAAAAGTTCTAGCTTCCTAATAGACTATGAAATTCTATTTATTTAATGTCAAATACAATATTCACACAGGACTAGAACTGCTGCTTTTAAAAGGGTATTTTCATATCGATCTGCATGTAAACGTAAGTAGAAAGTACTTCTAGTAGTTTTTGTGCATATATTTAATTCAATAGACGTTTACCACCAATTTTGCAAAATCGTTTAAAATTCATTTATATTGTTGATGTATTTCAATCAAAGAAATACTTTTTCCTGTCCAAAGACTACCGGGATGCCACACAATAAATTTATTTGGTACCAGAGAATAAAACGTGAGTTTGTAGTGTTGAGTTTTGAGGAGAATAATAACAACTATAAATTAAAAATGAACTTGTTGGGTATTATTTTTAAAACCACACATCTATTAAAAGGATTCAAACCAGTTATATCAGTTAGACATTAAACAATAGAAGCTTAATATTAAAAACTTAGCATACGGGATATTTCAGTAAAAGTCTGCTGTCTTCAAAAACAAGCCTTTGGTTTTTCTTCAAAATGGCAACCTGTTTTAGCACAAATTTACGTAGTATTAGAATTAAATTGCGTAGCCTATTTTCAATGCTTTTTCTATAAACACAAATAACTACGCGTAAAAGTATACTGTATTAACAATGTAAATTTGTTATACGCCAACAAAAAAGTTCAATTTGCGTAAATTAAAATATACACGATATACTTTTTTTCTGAAACCAAATATTATATTGTTGTTGTTAATGACCTTTCAAGGATAACAAAAGGCAGGTAAATATTTTGTTTATTTCAGAGATGGCGTTTACTTATAAATAAGTTACTAAAAAAAGAAGGCTAAACAAGAATATATTTGTAATCGATATGAATGACTTATGAAAAATTTCAACCAGTAAAAAATTATAATTAAGCATGATGATTCTCTTTACAGAAATGTAGTGTCTTCTGCTTTTAAAAGTTGTTTACCATTTATCACAAAGCACATCCGCTTCAGATGCTAATTGCGAATATACCGTTACACTCCCGAAATAACGTTACAAGTAGTATTCTTTCACTTTCTAGAAAAAAATAAATCTGGATAGCTTTCTTCACTGCCAAAGATCAAAACTCTGTCCAGAGGAACATCTTAAAACAAACAGTGATAAAACCAACGAACCAGGTATAACTGATTATAATTATCACTAAATATGTATCTAGGGTCTAGATATTCTCTGATGGTATATGATTTTTCAGAATTAGCTAGTATCTAAAAAATAGTATAGAACAATATAAATATTAACCATACAGTGTGTCCACATTTCGATGCTCACTATTGGGATCTCGTAAATTGTAAGAGATACAAAGTCGGTTAAATTAGAAAAGATTTGGCTATTTTGGAGATCAGTTTACTTATGCTTTTGTTTTTTCAAAAAAGTTTACGGCTTACTAGATATTTGCTAAAAATAAAATTATCTTATTTTTTTAAAAGTGAAATATCTCAGGAAGGAGCAAAGATAGAAAAGAACAGCAAAGAGGGTGTTTTAGAGAATTTACTCCGAAACACAAAAAATTATTTTCGCAATTCTCTTTTGTTTTACTTCGGCGGTGAAACGTAAATCCAAATTTTTTCTAATGGAACGCCTACTTGATTTCCATATCACTGAACTGTAGGCCTAAAATGCTTTTCAGTGATACTTGGTTTGACATAGCTATTCTTTTGTTTTACCGAGTTATGAAGTGAAAATCATTTTTCATCATAGTGTGCCATGACATCTAACACACAGTCGTGCAGTTTTACCAAAGAAACCCATTTGTTATGCAAAAATTGCTAAAACAAAATAAATACCCTTATATGGGGCATTAACTGCTTATTTGATGCTATCTGTGAATGCTCAGTAAACAATCTTAAAAGCGTCTTTTCTTTTGTTTTGGCAATTGTTACATAACAAATGTAATTTGTCTGACAAAAATCCATGATTTTCATATGTTTAAAGCCATGGCACACTAAGTGGGAAATGCTTTTTATTTTTAAAAAAATAAGATAATTTCGTTTTTAGCAAATATCTAGTAAGCCGTGAACTTTTTTGAAAAAACAAAAGCATAAGTAAACTGATGTCCAAAATAGCCAAAGCTTTTCTAATTTAACCGACTTTGTATATCTTACAATTTTCGAGATCCCAATAGTGAGCATCGAAATGTGGACACACTGTATACATAAGTACGCACCTACGCTGCGAAGGATTATAAATACATCCCCAAGGATAAGAAATTAATTGCGAATATGCAAGTAATTATTGATTTATCATGAAACATGAAATTCCAGACTCCGACATAATTTTTCTAAGATCGTATAGGATGTTACTGTAACTGTGAAATTAAACAATATCTAACCTAAATGTCTCTAATTCTTTAAAAACATGATAGCCAACGGCACTAATTTATTTAGCACAACCGTTCATATAATTAATTTTTGTAGATGTTGGTTAATGAAGAATTCTATTTTATAGATTTGATTGTATGTTATTTATGGTTAATTGGACAGGTTATCGTCGAAAATCATTTAAATTGTCACATTTCTATATAGATATCTACCAGGAATTTCTGCCATGAGGTAGACAGTTCATTAGAAGGGTGGATTTGGCAATTCCTAACTGAAGATACATCTTTGTGCTGAAAACTGTCTGCCAGAATAGGAAACACTACCGTCTTTCCATCGATGGAAATTAACAAAACATTGCTCTCTTGACGTTTCAATCAGCGTTTTAACAAACAAATAATGATAGAAAGGAATCAGCAGCAGCATTCATCGCCGAGTTCTTCATCCTATTTCGCAGTTTCAGGATTTTACACTGCCAACAAATTTTGGTAACCAAAATATTTCTATATCAACATCCCGGTACTTCGAAGAATGTTTCCAATACATTCAACTGTCCCAGTTTTTATAAACTCATCATCATTTCAACTAAACAATTCTAAACTCAGCTACCTTTGTCATTTTCAATTTTGTTTTTATCCATATAATTAAGAGAGATTAATTTTGTCATCTGGTAATACAGAAAGTATTCTACGGTACGCATAAGAGGTAACTTGACAGATAAAAGATTGTAGCATTTAGACAAATTAAGACAGTATTTAATGGTCGAAGCCCTAAGGTGAAAGAAAATACTTTAATATAATTATGTTTTCTATAAAGATCGATCTGATCACCATAGAATGTAGTTAACTGTAGAAAAAGAATTAAATCCCAATAAGTGCCTTTCCTAGAAGACCTTAGTGACCGATCAGTGCTGGGATGAGCACGTCACTACTTTTACGATGGAGTTTCTAAGTAGATTCCTTGAGAATTCTAAAGTATCTTTTAACATTTTTGTTTCACGAGAAGAACCGCCCGTCCGCCCAACCCAAAACTCGATAGATTCGGAAATCTCAGTTGGCTTTTAAAGCCCGACTGGTTCAAAAACCTAAACAGCATGAACAATCTAAGTGGGTCAAAAATGTATAGGTCGAATAATGACTGAAAGAACCTGAAACCAAACTTAAAAATCAGTCTCTTGAAGGTTGGTCGCTCGTAAAATCCAAGAACGTTTCACGTATTAATTTTTAATTATTAAATATAAGACTGAGTGCATTGTGTTCAATATTAAAAGCTTCTAGACAACAAGTAACTGGTAGTAAAAAAGACTGTTGGCTCAACTCGATCGATCAAGAAAAAATTGGCTGGTCTAAAATAAGTAAGCAGCTTGAAACGCCAAGCAAGCCCAACAGAACCTCAAGAGGTCGGGTGGCGGTTTATACTAGGAAAGTGTTTCCATTTCACGTAATCTGGTAAACAAAAGCAATAAATATTCCACAAAATCGTCCAAATTAAATCCCAAGAAAGGGAGGGTGAAGGTCTAGGAAGTAAAAAGGGTTGGAAAGTCTGGTCACCCAAAAATGTATTAACAAGGATTTGGTCATAACTCATAACACAGAACAG
>VTPC01090038.1:60024-75010 GCA_011009095.1 Ignelater luminosus
TCGTTTCTAAAATAAAGAAAATTATACAAAACCTCTACTGATTAATCTTGGTTTAAAAAAAGAGAACATCTACTTTCCTTACAGTGCAGATTGGCGTAACCAAATCTACTAATAATCTACAAATTAAAATAATAAAAAAAGTTTCAAAAGTCGTTTGGGTTTATGTGTCACTTTTAAAGGTTGGGTACAACAATCTCAACGATGACTGGAGAGACCCACCTCTTTAGTAACATCCTGCATAGCAGTTGTTTAAGCTTTTTACTTTTTTTTAATATCAGAATAACCTCAGCGTCCTAGATTATCTTAGTCTTTAGCCCGGCGTACGTTGAACTTAGCACAACACAGTCTAACCTAGAAAATGATTATCCCAACCACTAACAACAATTATAGTAGAAGAGATACAAGTCAGATACAGTTGTGATTGGCTGAAGTACCTTTTTCTATCCTAGACTGTGTTGTACTGATTTCAATGTGCTCCAAGCCTTCAAGGGATATTGTCAAAGAGAAACAGTATATTAAAACTAGGGAATCCAATATGAATTCGAGAAGAAAGACCAAATAAATATTGTGCGACATTGTACGTGTGATTCATCAACTTATCATGGTGGGAAGGGGGGGTCAATACAATCCTTGGTTACGAGAACTTTAATTATATGTGATCCTGCGTAATTACACCTTGTTCTATTAGGTGAACTATACCAGCTGCCTATTTATAACAGCCCCAGAAACAGAAAAGGTAAAGTTATTAAACAAAAATTCAAATTGCAGATTCTGGTATCTTTTTCTCCTTTTGATTGGCTTGACTCTATTTATCATTGTTTGTCAAGCTGTGAATGGTGCACACTTGAATATCTTGTATGAACTGTACAGAGTAGTTGTTATAAAAAATTTTCAATTCGTAACAGATTAATATTGAAATAAACTCATACACTTTTTTGCGTCTTAGTTAAAATCTACCTATGCAAGTATATCAAAATTTTCATCATTTAAAAGAAGAAAAATATTCTCTATGAAATGAATACAGTAAAATTAATTAATTCCATTAAAAAAGATTGAAGTGTTATTCGTAGCGCTTTTGTTTTTTTTATTAGTTATTTATTTGGTATTGTTCTGTAATGTAAAATAAACACTAAACAACTTTTATAGGAAACATGGATAAAATGCATATTTACTTATATATACAGTATGCCCATTTTACGGGTCCTCCCCTGAATGTTTGGGAATAGGCAACACGTCTTACGATTCAGAGATATCTTTGTGTACTTACAGATTTTAAAAACAAAATGGATCATATGTTTGTATAGATTGTTTTCTATCATAATTATGTACATGTCAATGACAAAATTCCTCAATTTATGCTGGTTAGAAATAAAATTTGCTTTTTTAGAAAACACAATAATAAGAATAATTATAAATTTGATAATATACAAGAAAACTTATTTAACAAAAAGAAAGTAAACAAAATGAACAGGTTTGTGTAAAAGTTAAATAGGAAATACAACCAACAAATGTCGAACAGTTGACTTTTGTCAGTTTTTAAATTCACAGCAAACTATGGTTCAATTAACGACTGTTCAACTTTTTAAAGAAAAGCCTGCTCTGAATTGTAAGACATGTTACTGTTACCTATTCCCAAACATTCAGGGGAGGACCCGTAAAATGGGCATATTTATATGTGTATTTTTATATGTATAACTTAAGTTTGAAAAATTCATGAATCTAAAATGATTTAAATACGTTTTAAATTTTGTACTGCGAGAAAGTAAAATTAAAGACTGATATTTACAATAAAATTTTCGTAATACGCTATTGTTTTTCATACGTTTATACAGTAACAAAAACTTTATTTACTCGATACAGTTGATTCTAAGACGTCACGTGGACGAGCCCTGTAGTGTTAGGTACTTAATTTAATTCTTGAAGGTTAAGCACGTGTATTGTTTTTTTTTTCTTGAAATACAAAAAGCTTTTCTTCTCTTCATTTTCGAAAACAATCCACTTAAACTAGGTGTGTATGATACGCGAAAGCACGTGTACGTATGCATAAATTATAGGTTATGCTTCAATTAGCTTTTTGTTTTGGTTGTCTTATTTTTGATAAAGACCTCGACTATGAAGTCAACATATTTTAACATTATTTAACTTACATAATTAATGTAATACAAAATAAATAACATGCTTTACGAATTCTAAAAGAGTTTCATTAAGAATGCAATTTTTTAATTAAAAACTAATTCTTTTTTATTACTTGTACCAATATGAAGATGCTAAAGTAACTAACTGTTCTTAGAAACTATATAAGAAAACATTTATAAATAATAACCTATAATTACATAATTCCATAAAGATAAATTTCAACCTATAAAATACATACTGCGTAACAATAATTATAAACTGACTACAAATAACTCGTTATATCTATGTAACATTTACTATACAGACAAAATTAGACAAATCCTATTTCTTTAAGAAATTGATCAGAAAAAATAGTTACCAGACGTCCTTCACTTTTAATTCGCGGAATTACTTCGTTAGAGGATTAGACTGAACTTTTCAATTCATTGTTGGAAGTTCGTTTACAATTTTGCAAAGCATCTTTTACATAACTTCCCTCAAACCGCAGAATTCTTGTGGTTTACGATACATTTAATTCGTTACATAAAAATGTTTACATATATATTATTCAAACTGTAACTATTTAATAAAGTAATAAAAACAGAAAATAAGTTAAGTTTGAAACGATAAAAAATATTTTTGTATTATTAAAATTGTTATAATGTTAAACGTACTATTTATGCATTCTATAATTATAAACGATTGCCTATTAAGACATTCTAACGACAATCTCAAGATATTTAAAAATGCATCGCATAATCATGTCAAGGTAAATTTTTAAATTTTAGACCTGGTTAATGAGACTTCATGAGAGATAGTTCATGTGGCTTTTAATTAAATTTATCTTGAAAAATGTTTTTGAGAAAGAAGATCAAATAATCATAGTCCATAGGTAATAAATGTGGTAATTGATAATCCTATAAACTAATAATCTTGAGAAACAAACTTCGTTTTAATTAAAACAATTTTGTTATACTTAAAGGAGATTAACATTATATTTTTGATCGAATAATTGCTACAATTTTAGATTAAGTAGAAGAGTTTCAAACAACCTTGCGAAAACTTTTCATTAAGATATGTTATTCACAAATTATGTGGATGAAAATCTTGCCTTGGCCTGTTTTCTTTACCTGATTATATCATTAAGTGGAAGCTAAACCCCCGCCAATGGAATGTCCCTCAGACCTACTAACAGATATAATGAATAATGAAAATGACGCAAGAATTACTGCATGGTGTCCTCCATCTCTGATATTCATCCCCACAAATAACTTTACACTAAAGGTATCGATTTGAAACTTTGAGAACTTGTATTACACATTCATAAATGGTTTAAAATAGTTCAATGTCTTTTGGAACGGATTTTAAGTATTTTCTTCAACAATTTTATCGCTTTTTCTGGATATTTATTTCATATAATAACTTGACATAACGATGATGGTTGTTTTTAAAGATCTTTCCAGTCGAGATTTTATTCCAAATAAAGATAAAATCATACTCAAGAAACTGATTCGAAATCCCTAAATATTTCTATAGTACTTATATTAAGTTTTCACCACATATTCAAGAATGCTTGTTTATTATCATTACAATGCTATTTACAGACTTGTTGAATCACATTATACACAGGTTTTACGAGGTATACCTATAAACTTATTTTTAGCAATTTGACTAAAAAAAGATAATTAAATTACCATCTAGATCTTGTAAAACCTGAATTCCTGATTTTTAAATACATTTCGCTTTGGGAATTGAAATACCTAAATTAAAAACCAAAAGGTTCCGGTTTCGTACGTTTGAGTTTATATGAAACAATTAAAGAATTGCATAAATCTATAACTGAACAAATACAAAAATAAAATTTCAATCTATTTTTTTTTCATAATAATTACACCACTTCTTAATTATTATCAATTAATATAACACTAGAAGTTATCAGTCTATCATAGAGCGTAAAACCAAATAAAAAATAAATTTATTTTTAAATATTGATAAATAACTGTAAACAAACATTTTTACAGAATATAATTTAAAATTTCCAGAATAATAAAATTCCCAAATTACTAGTAAACAATATTTCTTATTAGATAAAATTGTCTAAATATAATGTATGGTACTACCTCTTTTTTATCCTTAAGACTTTGAGCTTTAAAATAGTTTTATTAGCCTTCAAAATATTTTTATCTTCAAGAATAAGAAGTGAGGCCCATTTTAATTATAAATTATGAATAACACAATAAAAAAAAGTCACTAATAATACACGACTGAAAAACCTGATATTATAAAAACTGCAGACCATTATTTTATAAAAGTGTCCTTTTTTCCAAGACGATAAACGAATTTTTTATCATTTCATTAATAATTAATTTATTATGACAAAAGTTATATTGATATTTATGGAATCTTTTTAAGAAAAAAAGAGCTTGCTTACTAGAAAACGCAATGAAATAATAATGGTAATTAGACACATACACATACAAGGGTAGTTATTGCTCCATGAACTGTTTCTTATAAATTATCGTCTGAAGAATAAAAATTATGACAAATATATTAAAAAAACATATTGTATTACTTCCTATTCAAAGCAAGACTTAACACCTAAAGTAGTATCACAATTGCATGCTAAAGCTTGGAAATAATCTGCTCTCTCGGTCTAAAAGTGTAGATAGAATATAATGTGATCACTACGATTATGAGTTGAGGTTAGCTGCTGGAAAATTCGTGGATACCGTAAACAGAGTAAGTATAAGATTGGAACATTTATAGTCTGTTTCTTCCCTAGTTCCACTTTACTGTCCCACCACGTGTTTAATTTATAGTAACGCGGAAATTAAGGCACCAATTTAGGTAATGCCACTTCTGAACCTTTTAGCATTATTCTGTGATGGTAGTCCGTCTCATGCTATTTCGGAAAAACCGTTTTCAATAAAAATTATTAACTATAAAATTATTAACTATAATGTCATCTAAGGCCCCATAAATATTTTTGTGGGAGGTAGTTTCAATTTGAGCACCTGGTAATAGAGTAAGAATAAAAATCATGAGTATAAAATCCAAAAATGATTTTACACAGCATCAATATACAGAGTGATTGAGAGAAAAGGCTCAATATTTCAAAAGAGAGTATCAGCAACTTTCAATCAGTGTACATGAAAGTGTCTACTATTAGTACATATTAGTTGTAACAAACAGTAAACATGCAATGTTACATACGGCACTAGAGTAATTTGTTTTTTGATTTATGTTAAACTTCGTGATTGAGAAAATTGTGTGAAAATCAAAGAAGGGAAAGAAAGAAACTACCTGCATCAAACTTAAACAGTATTATTTCAGAGTTAGACATACTATCTAATATCAACTTTTCTCTCAAAAACACCAATATCACTTCTTTTAGAAATATTAATCCGTTCAAGTGAATCGTCCTCGCCAAGACCTCCTCTAAATTCTGTAATAAAGAAATGAGTTATATGTTTTGATTATTCTCCATCCTATTATACAGCCAATGAAAATGATTTAAAGGTAGCAATCGATTATAACATTAAAACAGTAGTAGATTATTGCCAAGTATTCTTAAACATGTCAAAAATTATAACTAATTAATTAAGACAATCGAGGTCGAGTTTACACTTTCATCTAATTTATTTACATAATCATGGAAATTTATATTATACTAAATTTCATTTTTAAACAAAAAATCCCAGTAAATTTTGGCGCCCTTAAATTATTATTTGATCGACTTGCAGTAAACCACAGTTTTGGACAAATAAAACGTAATTTGATTTTTGTTAATTATCACAATTAAATTTTATTGATTGTTTGATTCGGTCGTTTTTGTTATTGTTCAGTATTATAGCGACAAACACGCAAAACAGATTTCGAACGTTTCAAACTCGGAAAAAAATTGTATAATGAGAAGCAGTCTGTATGTACGATAATGTTTCCCTGTTGAAAACAAATTATAGTCTATTAAGTAGAAGGTAATTTTGTTTTGTTTGCTTGTCACGAGCGAAAATTATTTAGAAATATGTTAATTTATTTTTTTTTAATTACCAATTTAATTAAGAAAAGCAATAATTCTACTGAATGCCAACATTGCAATGATTACTACATCTTATCAGGTTTTTCCCCCGGACTAAAAATAATTAATCTTCTATCAGTTGTTTGCCGAGATAAGTTTTCGTTATTTCATTCTCGATTGGAATAGTATTACTTATACTATTTTATGTTTTATTTTATTTGTTGAACTAACTTAAGAAAAACTATTTTGTCAGTTTTGTCGTTTTCTCACGTTTTGCGTAAAAAAAAAGAAAATCAAATTAAAATGGTCAGTTATTTATTATCATAAATAATAATACAAATAAAATACAAGTAAGAAAAAACAGACAACAGTGACTAAGCATAAATATTTAATGCATCACGGCTTTTATGAGTATACAAACCGAACGACCTTCTACACCAAATACGGAGAAAATGCTATTTTCCGCGTATACCATGTACGCTTAAATACATGTCAAAAGTAATAAGAACATTAAATTTATATGTGGAATTAATGGATGACTATTAAAAAAACTTTTTAAGCTCTTCCTACTTATTAATATTGTGAAATATAGTTTAGAATTATCATAATTGTTTTGTGAGTAGTTTTGCCTATATTAGTGAAACTAATTGAGTCAATTTAAAAAGATATACACAATCGACAAAAATATTTTGTTTGCATCATTATAGAAAAAACACCATACTCGAATACATTGTAAAGAGAGATTTATCAAGTTCCATTACCATTCTACTTTGCAAAATCAATTTATTATGAGAGAAAAGAAAATTGAAAAATTCAATGACATGAAGCTGGAAGATGAAATATAAACTCAACATCATTAATCTTAATGTCTTAATAAAAAATTTTCCAGGAGGGATTTTGAAATAAACTGCTTTAATCAACCAAGCCCATAATGCTTTAAATACTTATCTCATGCAATAATTAAGGCAGATTGCATTAGATATTGTATAAAATTGTAAATAATGATGAACTAATTTTAAATGTTACAACAATGCAAGTTGAATAAACATTTCGCACTTTATATGCAAATAAAAATCATGTCAAAAACAATTTAAATTTTAAATGTTAGTTTATTTGAGTTAATTAAAATAGAACTGGATTACTTTGTATGGTACATCACATCTCAATTAGTCCATTGTTTTCAATATGATTAGTTCTTAAATAATATCTAGAGATAATAAAATTTCATTTACATAAAACCTGGATCAACTTACACCCAGTTGCAATAACAATAATAAAAAATACAAACAGCACAGGAACATCAAAAGACTTGTGTATACTGTTTATACCTTTTCTTATTGTTATTATTGCATGCGGGTGTAAGTTGATACCCATTTACTTGTGTATTCTCATAGCTCGAAAAACCATAATAATTAATAAAACAGCAACATTTCTTCAAATAAAATTTATGATTGTAATGAAAAATAAACATGCTACTACAATCAAAGAAAAACCCGAATAAAAAGGTTTTTTCCACAGCGCACTAAACGGTGATGATTATGATTATAATAACAACAATAAGTAGAACGGTTAGAAGTATTGACAGGTATTCCAAATTAATAGGTAGCTGATATTAAATTAATGAAAATAGTAACTGTCATGTTAGTTTATTGTTACAAGAGAAATTGTCAAGGGATGTACTACCTGAAATTTCTTTATGCTTAACATGCATAAAAGACCTATACCTCACTTGTATATACTAGATTTTATTGAATTGGTCGAATATTAAAAAGAAACTACACACTTCCATAGAATATCAATTTACGGTTCTTTTGCATTAATATAGTTGCTAGTAGTGCATATCATGACTTCATAGAACTCGACGCATCTTCTAATCAGAAAAATATTTGTAATCAAATTTTTAACCTCTATTAACACAACATGTTTTTTTTTTTGTTTACAAAGGTAAACAAGTTCAGAATAATACTACGCACAAACTACCAAAGAAAAGCTCAAGATAAAAAAATTTAATTAATTATACTACTATATATAATTGTTATTAATTAGTTATGATTATGATAATATTATATCACTACCACAATAACTATTCATTTTGTGATATGAGTTCTATAGTAAAACATAAATTGATATAAATCTTATTTGCGAAAATGTTGCAATAATCCCAAGAAATGATAAATATCTGCCAGAAAGAGTAAAACAGTAAATACCATTCTAAATAACAGGCATTTGTTTGAATTAAATTCACATTCCTTTTTATGATGTATTATATTTTAAATTATGCTTTAGTTTAACTTTAGGCTTCCTACACACATGCTTCTTAGCAGCGTTGCTACTAATAATGCAGCAGTTAGAAGCAATACTACCTCGTGCTTGTAATCACTTTTTAATTATAACGCTAATTAAGTAAAGGAATATAAATTAAGAGGCGTTTCACACGCGATCATTCTACACAAACCTAAATAATGGTTTACACATAGTACAGAATTACTATAATGGCTCTGTAAGTTGCTTAGCGTTAACAGTATTAATCAAGTGAATTCATGAAAGAAATATATATCAAAGTACTATTAAGGGTCGTTTCGCACGCATTCTACACGAGTTCAGGGGCAGATACTGTAGACGTCTTTTTTTTTCAAGCAACACTATCACGCTATACCAGACCTAATGTGGTATTACGCTATCAGTAGAACAACGGCATCAGTAGCAGCAACATCATTAATGTTTCATTTTGCTTCATAGACTTCCTTCGGGTATTGGTGTTTGTCACAAAGTGGGCGACATCTGGCGTTGAAATTGTAAATATCATTTACATTAACATTAACGTTAACAAACGGTTTTATAAATTCAAATGAGAACGCTATAAGAGACTTCTTATGAATTTATGCTTGTCAGTTATTACATCAGCCACTATACTGTTAAAACAACTTGAAGATCTATACAGTTCTTTTTCTTTACGTTCACGTTCACGTTATCATCCCTTTGCGTCAATTGTGCATTCCCCTTTTCATTCAAAAGCGCCATCGATTGGTTCATATAATTTTCACAATATTGTGACAAATAATACCTAGATATGAAATAAACCAGAATCCAGATAGATGCCTAACCAAATTGGTAAGTTACTATTATGTTCAAGAAATAGTGAAAATACTATTGGTTTTTGATGTTTCTGTTGTGTGTATAGGAGAGGAATGCTTTGCCGATTTGCAACCATCTTTGCACTTGCAATGTTGGTGAGTATTTCGGTGTGGAGCGGCTTTAACAAAATAATATCTATGAAGAAATGGCAACACTACTTATAATTCCTGCCATGGAAACACTTATACAATTTACAATAAATTAATAGAATACGATAAAAAATGTTTACTACTTCAATTGTTATGTGCCTTTTAGTCAGGGAGTGAAAACGAAACGAAACGAAAACGAAAAAACGGAATGCAACGAAGTTTTCTCGAGAACGAAAACTAAATCAAGAAGTTTTAATTGCCGATTAAAACTGATACTGATCTGTTTTGTATATGTTTAATGAAAATGTAACGCGACGCGACGCGGCAGTTAAATTTGTATACCGAATAGTACCGGACCGGGACCTTTCGCCGCGCATCTTTCGCTAAGCGTCATTCGCCGCGGAGACGTTTGCCGCAGACCCCGTTTCACCGCAGAGACAGTTCGCCGCAAATAATAAGTTCCAACATATTTACTTCGAGATATTTATCTGAACTAATGTGAAGTTATGCTTTATTTTTGCTAATTTGTCATGTAATGGTAATAACTAATGTGAAATTTATAAAAGTAGGCCTACAGTAATTTTACAAATCATAATCAGTAATTAACAAACTGAAATATGAAATGAATGGCGTATTTTTTTTGTGTTTGGCAGTATTGCATTAAGTTCATTTTGACAAATTGCTAATTTTATGTCTTCTCGACACTTAACAGCTTATAGAACAAGGACAGATAGATTAGATAAGGTTAGGTTAGGTTAGGTTACCTTTTTAGTAGATATGAACATGTGGTAAATTAAATACCATATTTGCTAAAAAGTTGAAATCGAGTCCGCACCTGCTTTGCTGCCCTCAACTAAAAATCTTCAAATGGAAGTGTCAGCATACTACACTTGTGAATGGTTACCGCGGTGAAAAGTGTCTACGGCAAAAAGTATCTGCGGCAAATGTGTCTGCGGTCAGAAGCTCGCGGCGAAACGTCCTAGACCAAATAGTACTGCATTGCCGCCTCTCGTCGCGTCGGTCCCAGGCGTCTGTTGGTCGTACCATTGTCATCTTTATTTATTATTATTTATCGAGCGGCAATGGTTGCATTGTCTGTCCT
The DNA here is from genome assembly GCA_011009095.1 of Ignelater luminosus. NCBI lineage: Eukaryota > Metazoa > Arthropoda > Insecta > Coleoptera > Elateridae > Ignelater > Ignelater luminosus. The sequence goes on from VTPC01090038.1 coordinate 70,484, forward strand.
TTGGGTCTGCATGTCGGTACAGACTTGAATAAAATAACAAATAAAGAGAATTTTTTGATTGACTAAAGTAAATCCTCGTAGTTGGGGGTTATTATTGTAATAACAAATTGAAAAAAGATTTTTCAATTATTATAGAATAGTATTATTTCAATTATTAAAACTTACTAAAACTAAGAACGGTATTAACCGGTTTTTAAGCAGATTCACAAAAACGGAACCTGATAAATTAATGGGAAGGTAAAAACCGCAACCAAAATATTTTGGTTATGGTTAGAAAAAAAACCGAAGGATATCTTTCTTGTTTTTAGTTTCCGGTTTTAGTAACCTTTTAGTGTTACAAGTATAGTAATAACAAGCGATCGTTAAAATCTCAGTTCCCAGGAGGCTATGGAAAAAAATATGTCTTAGCTTATTTCATAAAATAATCTGTCACAGTAACAGTTTACATTAGGTATGCATTGTGTTTAAGCCCTACGGAAAAACATCAAAGCCTGCTGGGAACTGAGATTTTAATGATCGCATGCAGTATCTTCTGAAATGGAGAACAGATTTCAATATGTCGCGAATATATACTGTTTTCGTAAAGCAGTGCAAAAGTTTTTTAAGAATTCAGGAACGAACTTTTAGGAAAAACACTCAGACCCGCCGATTTTTATTTTTAAATGCGTATTTTTTTAAACAGAAAATATTTATACAGAGTGAGTCATGCAGGAGATATGACGTCATCCAAATTCTTTTAATGGCAACCCCTATATTTGATTACGGAATTTAAAAGAGCACATTTTTTTACATACGGTAGGGTAATTATGGATATACGTCACATAAGGAAATTTCGAAGAAAAACAACCTCAAAATTTCACAATATTAAATTTACTGATAATGCAAAATTCAAAAGACAACCAAATTAAATGTTCAAATTCTGCACCGTTGGCAACCTGATAGTAGCCAAGACGACGAATAAATTGTCTTTGAATATTATCAATAACTTCTGGAGCTATAATATAATGAGGTCGTTTTTCTTCAAGTATTCCTTATGTGACCTATACTCATAATTACCTTACCGTATGTAAAAAAATGTGCTGTTTTAAATTCCATAATGAAATATCGGGGTTGCCATTAAAAAAATATCGATGACATCATATCTTCTCCTACATGATTCACCCTGTATAGATATTTTCTGTTTAAAAAAATGCACATATAAAAATAAAAATTGACGGGTCGGTGCATTTTTCCTAAAAGTTCATTCCTGAATTCTTAAAGAATTTATGCACTACTTTACGAAAGCACTGTATGTACTGGTAGAAACGACTGTGTGTAAAAAGCCTTATTGCTGATTACGTATTTTTGCTATAGCACGTATACCATGTTTGAGTACTACCAGTACTATCATTTGATGACTCACGCCAATTATTATAATTTTTATTTGTTATTCTATTATGTAAAATTAATATGCAAATTAAATACTGTTGACACATTTTTTAATTTTCAAGTACTGAAAAACTTACACGAGGATTCCATGAACATCTATTATTTTGCACGACTAAAAAAGTCAAAAGGCACTAGAAGAAGAATATATATTTACTTCTGTTGCGTTTTCATTGCTGAATATCTTTGAGATAATGAAGCAACAAAATAACGATTTTAATAAAACGCATTGCTTTAAATTGAGATGCAATAAACCACTTCAAATAATCATCAAGTAGTGATGTAGATATTATCAGTAGGATTTACCAAGATGACCTGCCACATTAAGAAACACTTTTTTTTCTTTTTGCTCATTTGACGTTTTGGTGTGACTCATGCTTGATCATTTTGTCCAGTTGACCTATTCCGTTGGTTGGTATTCCATAAAACATAACACAGATTAAAGGGTCAGGGTTTAGAAAAACTTTTAGTTTGCTGAAAATCAAATAACCCCAAATTTGTATAAAAGTATAGTATTTTATTTTATTTAGAAACCGTTACAAAACAGAATGATCAATTTAGTAAAATATGCTAAAGTTACGAATGAAATTATAGACAAAATACAATTGAAAGGGAGCTGCAATTAAATTTAGTTCTCCAACTAATTTCATTTTGTCTCGCAAGCCCAAATAAAATTACAGAAATATGGGTAGATAAAATTGTTTATTATCTAATAATAAAAATAGAAGTGTATCGGGATCGATTCCCTAATGCATAATAACAACAATTTAAAACAAATGCAGACAAACGTTAACTTTTCTCGATACTATTTTGAAAAGAAAGTTTATAGTATCCTTTACTTATTAATGTATTAAAATCTGGTATTAAGAAAAACGAGTTCTTAACACGTGCAGGTATACTCATTTATATAGATGTAGATATGTAGATAATAAGAATTTTTTTATAAAAAGTTGTAAGTAATTATGTAAACTGACTATAAATAAATAAGGTGATGGAGTACAAAGGTCTAAGCGACGCAGGTCATTTAATAAAAACTAATACAAGAACAAGAGAAATGTAAATTGCAGGTTGTTTTTAATTTAATTTGCATTTATTGGTTATTTATGTTGAGTTACAAATAAGATCATTATAATTTTTCGTATTACTTCAATAAGCAGATGAAATTGGACTGTCCTAAATGCACTGTAAACACAGATATTCCTTTATTAAGTCATGACTCACGAGTCATGATCAGTTCAGTGTTTTAGTAACAATAGTAAAAATTTGGCAACACCTTCTGTTAAATCTATAGGAGTGCCAAGCTATAATCATTAATTTTGTCTATTTTTAAAATTTCAATCATACTCTAAAGGTAAATATATTCAAATTACTGTATGCTGAAGCTAAAGTAATTTTTTAGTTACGAAGAATGATGAAGAAAATTACTTAGAAGAGCAAAGCGTGTTCTTAGGGGGTAGTTAAAACTTATGTTTTGGACGAAATCGTCAAAATAATCAAGTAACTAACTAACTTCACAATATACAGTAATTTTTAATTAAATCCAAGGTTACGTTAAACTAGTAAATTAAGCGCTTTAAGTAATTTACTTCTGGGCTATAATTTAGTTTCCAAAATTTGTTGGCGAATAGACGTAAATCAAGTATCACGTGGTTGGAAAATTTACAGCTTTAGTTGCATACATACAATGTTGTTAATGGTATGATCATAGTTATAAATTATAATAAATTTACCTATAATAATGTAATGTTAGTTCTTTTTATTTCTACATATGTTCTACTAAAGCTAAAAATAATTATTTTCTCACTAAACAAATTTTACTAATGATTTTCAGAAATCTAATAGATTTTGTCATTGTCACGCAATTCATTATCACTAAATTAAAAGATTATCTTGCGACTTAACCTTTATGTCTAGAGAAATAAAAAATGTTAATTAACTGAAAATAAACGTTGCAACATTTAATCAGCAGCACACTGTATATTGTATAATAACAACTATTAAACTGTTTTTAAAAAAAACATTGTTTTTCTAAGAAACTACATAATAAACATTTCGTGAGAGGCATATTAAGTGATCCCCATAGGTTCGGTTCTTGCCAAAATGTAAAATTATGCAAAAACACCTAAAATATTCGTTATAGCCTACAAACTACAGCTAAATACGTGTTCAGAATAGAGGCCGCTTAATTTCTGCGAGGAAATAGGTCTCGGAATAATAACGATTAGTGTCTACCGGATTTACAAATTAATACAAGACCTAGTATAACAGTTACATTATTTTGTCCAATTAAATTACGTTTGATTCGACGAGGGAATATTTGTAATAAAACCTGCCAAAATTAATTATTTGAAAAAGTAATTTATTACAATTGTGCCATATGTAGTAATAAATAATAATACTTCAATCAACTAACTGTTATGATTATGAAACGATACTATTTGCAGAGTTAACGAATATGTTATCTATTTTCACAAGGGAGATGTAGCTGAATTCTTATCAATGCAGAAAAACATAAAATTATGAATACTAACCATACAAGCAGTTAGATATAATATTTTTTTGATATTTACTGCCTAATAAATCTAATGAATAACAAAGTTTTTATTTCGGGAATTCATTATATCAGAACTTCTTTTTTTGGTACATAACTAGACTTTTAGAAAAGAAATGGCAAATGAAAACAGAAAAGAAAGAGTTAGCAATAAACTAGAAACAGATAACATTGACTGTTTAAAATGACGAGATTCCCTTGCGCATAATTAAAATTGAATTGGTTTGTACTAGTTTATACTAACGATCCCAATAAAAACTTGAACGGTATATTTTGAAAAACCAGCAAGTATATTACATATTTTGATATTTAGAATTTGAGTGTTAGATTTTTTATCTTGTCTTAATTTAAAAAGTGAGAGTGGAAAGAACCTGTAATGAAAGTTTCGAAATTTGCAGAAATTGTGGTAACAACTCAACATGTCTGTTATGTGAAACTATAGCCCGTTTTTTCATTATAAAATTCAGAGTGGGCTTTGATTTTACCACATTTTTGCAGTGCTGTACAACAAACATGCAGCAAATTCAGGTTTACAACCTAAAATCAAAAAA